>JAXGGA010006364.1:0-70481 GCA_038373865.1 Uloborus plumipes
CTTGCTTATATGGAGGGTCACTGTAAGATTATGATCACTTCAAAGAGATGTTGGCGAAAGGACATTATAATTTCTTGCCTTTATTGTGTCACATTAAAAATCATGGTAAGAATGGTTGTGGCTGAGCTACTGAATCAATCGGTTCCGTAATTTTAAATAAATTTAGATTTGGCGACCAATTTTTCATTGAAATTACGGTTAAATCGGTGAACCATATTAAATTTCAAGACCAAAATTGCTGTGTTCTTTGAGAGTTTTCGAAAATCCTGGCACTACAGTTGTGTCAAAAGTTTCATTGAAACGTAAAAATTTCGCTAAAAATAAATAAGTTCGTCACACGCACACACGAAAAGAAGAAAAAAGTCTTTAAAACTAAAATAATCCTGCCATTGAACACTACAAAGTGTGAAATGGCATTAAAAGTTTTATCCATAAATATAAAGTTGACGGGCTCTGTTTGTTTGTTTGTATGTATGTTTGTAACCGATGGCAAGAAGCCCCCACAGCACCTACAGACCTGAATCTTGGTACAAAATTTGAGTGTATCCCCGTAAAATGTACTTCGAAGGGAGAATTCTAAAATTTCAAATTAGTTATTTTTAAATTAATTAATTATCCTCTTTTCGGTGTATCCCGCATAATTGAGGGGTGAAAACTCCCCCCCCCCCGACCAAACATTACACATCGTGGGAAAGGGTTTTTTTTTTCGGAAAAAGCACGTTTCTCTAGGTTAATTAGAACAGGAGATGTTAATTAATCAAATTTAGTCAATTTTCAAGGCTTAACTCTATACTCAAAGCTGAAACATTAGGTCCATTTTCCAAACAATTCTTTCTTTAGTGGTTTAAATTTGCGTTTAGCCTTGAAAATTGACTAAATCTCCTGTTACTTACTTAACCTAATGTTTTTTGATTTATTTGGCGCATTGTGATTTAAACTTCAACATGACTTTTAGTGGAATTTAAAAGGTCGTAAAGCACATTCGAATTGAAGAATATAATAATTTAACTTCAGAGGGTTGAAGTGAATTTAAATTTATTCCGTTGTCTTCCTTTACATTTTTTGCACGGGATCTGCTAGTGTAATATAAAAAAAAAGCTTTGAAATCCAGTGAGGGTTATTAAAAAGGAGCTTTAATTTAAAAACAAAATCATGCTTTTTTTTTTCAAAGTAAAATAAATAAATAAATCATAAGATATTTAGAGGAAACAATAAATACATAAAAAAAAAACAAATAAAAATAGATAAGTAAACAAAAATTCAAAAATTTAAAAATCACAAATTTGAAAGTTATTGAGCTATGCGGAATTCGATTTCGTTCACTTCCATTGAATTCGCCATTTAATATTTGGAACTGTTTTTTCTAGTATGAGAGAGAGAGAGACATCAATGTATTTGCGTAATCATTTTTTCCCCTCTTCTGGAGCGATTTTCATTTGCTTACACACAAGTTATTTTAGTTCTCCTCTTTGTATCCTAATGTAATTTTGAGTGGACTGAAAAAAAAAAAAAAAAAAAAACCGCAATTTTACCCGCAGCAGGAGTTTCAGGAACTTTCAAAAGTACTTGGTCTAAGGAATGCTGCCAAGATCCTGATGAAAAAGAAACGCTTTGTCCGATTTGAAATGTTTATTCTTTGATTTAAAGAAAAATCCCTGAGGAATGTGTATAAGCTTTTCCTGTTGTTTAATTACTTAGATCAAAAGAAATACTCTTGCAGCAAAAGCATAAACACTCTTTAATCTTACAAGAAAAAAAAATAAATACATGAGTGAATGAAAGTTTTTCACACACTCAAACATAAGACATATTGGTTGAAATTCTTCAGTTAAGATAAAAATTACGATTTTTCACTAAGCAATAGCTGTGCAAGGAATGTTAAAATTTGTATCGATTGTTTGCTCGTATGGCATCTTAAAAGTACCGTTTACATGTTACATAGTTGTAACTAAAAGTATAGGAAAGCTTGCACATCAGATGCAATGTGAAAAAAGCTTTGAAATCTAGTGAGAGTTATTAAAAGGCAGTTTGAATTTAAGAACCAAGTCATGAATTTTTTTTTTTCATTCTTTTTCAAATCGGAATAAATAAATAAATAAATAAATAGGTATTTAGATGTATAGATGGATAAATAAATATATTGATAGACAGATAAATAGATAGATGAATAAATACAAAAATAAATAAATAATAAATAGATAGATAAATAAATAAAAATTCAAAAATTTTACTATCGTAAATTTAAAAGTATATTTACTCCACATTGAGATATTTTCTTTTATTATTCTCGGAAGAGTAGTCTGATTTGTAGGGGAGCCCTGGTGTAGTTGATACACTTCTGACATTTTGTTTTTTCTAGTTTTTGTTACTAATGTTCCATACAGAATAACATTCTAGGAAATACTTATTATTTTCCTATTAAATATTCATTGCTACACCTTTGTTAAACTATTTTTTATAAAAAACTATATTTTTGGAATAGTATCTACTTGACTCAACGTGTGTCAAGCTGATATAAAAATTAATAAACTGCTATGGAGGATGCGTAAATAGGCTTCTTTTAGATTGAATCCGAACCCAATGTGAGCGTGGGTATAGTTAGGTATTAAATTCGTCAGATTTAACATGTTTTCCGTTGTAATTGGGTTGAGTATCTCGCATGCGAATGTATAGTAATATAGGAATAAAACTGCGTGCAGACTTTCAAGCGTGATAAATAATTTTTATCAGGACAATTGTATGTTTTGTTTAAATGCGTTAACTTAAAGGTTGTACTATAAATAGCAAAAATATGAGCAACTTTATCAAGCGTGGAACATACCTCGTTACCAAGCTCAGTTTTACGTGTTACTTTTCCAGGATTGACATGATGTTTGTGTAACCCCGAAATTACGTGTCGTAATTTCATGAGAAATTGTACAGATAGCATAGTACTTTTTTAAACGTATCTTGTTTCCTTCCCTTTTTTTTTTTTTAACTTTCATCGCGGAAGGTATTTTTACTGAGAAGCGCTTACAATGAAATTCAAAGGCGACAAAAAAAATCATCATCATTATAGCTTGAATGAAGCTTAAAATTAACGCTGCTCTTAAACCCATTTATTCCCCCAGTAGCCTAAAAACGGGACGCTTGTTAGTTACTACATGCAAAAACTTGTAGTGGGTATATCATTTCACTAAAGCTGTTTTTCACAAGTTAAATAGTCTTTCTTCTTGAGAAAACCAGTTAGAGCTACTACTTAGACTTCATAGTTTATTTATTGACAGCTATTTTTAGACAAATCAGTCAAGCATACAGCATGGGTAGCCACGCAATACAACATGGGTAGCCACGGAAAGTAAGTTGTTTTTTTTTTTTGCGAACTTACTTTTCATAATATTAACCCCTTCCCGGCTTATCCCGAGCTGGACTCGGGCAAGCGAAATGTTCCATTCTGGCTCATCCCGAGTGTAACTCGGGCACGGTGAAAATTAACACTGCACAACCAGTCTTTCAAGAATTATTTCACATGTCCCATTTATGGTTTCGGATGCTTTTATTTACTATTGTTGCTACTAGATAATATAACTATACAGTGTTTTGAGCTGTAGATTTAAGATAATAGTAGGCGCCGAATCCAAAGTATAATGATTTCTGCCATACAGAAAGCCAACTTTGCAGGTAAATACTCATTTATTTAAATAGATATTTTTACATTTATTTTTAGGAAATGTTGCATGCGAATGATGCTATTATGTTTAAAAAGATATGTATGTATGAAAATAAGCATAAAAATTGACATATTTTGATCCGTAATCCCGAAATTACTCATTTATTTAAATAGATATTTTTACATTTATTTGTAGGAAATGTTGCATGCGAATGATGCTATTATGTTTAAAAAGATATGTATGTATGAAAATAAGCATAAAAAAATTGACATTTTTTGATCCGTAATCCCGAAATAAAATGACCTGTAACGTTTAAAACTAAATAAAAATCACTTTCTATCACAAAAATTGACCGAGTTATGACGTTTTGAAAAATCAAGATTTTGAAGGATTTCGCATACGGTCCCTTAAGCGATCGCTCGATGACGTCATGAAATAATGCAAAATCTTGATTTTTCAAAACGTCATAACTCGGTCAATTTTTGTGATAGAAGAGTGCTTTTATTTACTATTGTTGCTACTAGATAATATAACTATACAGTGTTTTGAGCTGTAGATTTAAGATAAGAGTAGGCGCCGAATCCAAAGTATAATGATTTCTGCCATACAGAAAGCCAACTTTGCAGGTAAATACTCATTTATTTAAATAGATATTTTTACATTTATTTTTAGGAAATGTTGCATGCGAATGATGCTATTATGTTTAAAAAGATATGTATGTATGAAAATAAGCATAAAAATTGACATATTTTGATCCGTAATCCCGAAATTACTCATTTATTTAAATAGATATTTTTATATTTATTTGTAGGAAATGTTGCATGCGAATGATGCTATTATGTTTAAAAAGATATGTATGTATGAAAATAACCATAAAAAAATTGACATTTTTTGATCAGTAATCCCGAAATAAAATGAGCCTGGAAGGGGTTAAACTATTTCAAAATGATTTGCTTAAAATTGATCAGAGATGCCTTCTCTAATGTTACTTTGCAAAAGTAAAGTCAAGTAAGGTCGTATTTTGCTCACATATCTGCAAAGTATCCCATAAACAGGACGTTAAATAACTTAAGAGCAAGAATCTGAGAGAGTGTCACGCCCGTGATTCATGACATCTCAATTTTTTTCCAAAAAATTACCAAATGTTTATTATCTTGTTGAAAGACCAAATCCAGAATGTTTTGTTCTAAAGTTGAGTTGTTTAGTTTTCATGGATCCCCAAAGTTGAAGGTGCGGCATCAAAAATTAAGCGGATTTTCAAGACATGGAAGTTGCTGTGAGCCAAAACTCTTACCAGGAACTGTTGAACTCCAATTTTCTTTTTGTATATGGAATATAGAAGGTTGAAACTTTACAAAATGAATGTTAAATTTGAGGTAAGTTGTTGCCGTAAGGTCAGTGAAGGCCCTCAAAACAAGGCATTTTTGACGTTTTTTAGCGTTTTTGAGGTCCAAAAACAGCTTGTACATTTCAGTTGGCACGGCAAAAGTAGTGTCGTTTGAAAGACCAGTGTAAGCACTTTAAAATAATGTATAAATAACCGAGGAAAGTTCAACGTGCTTTTAGTTGCGTAAGGCCGAAATATGAAAAATGTCATATTTTACCGATATTCAAACGGTCATAACTTCCTCTGCCAACAACATATTGAAATATTTTTTTTGCCAATGTCATACTCTATTCTTTATCTTAACAGAACAGTTGAGTCCTTTGAGGCGAAATGTTAAAAATTTTTTGACAAAAAATTTATTTTTTCCTGTGCATTTTTTGTAAAAAACTTTTAAGCATTTCGCCTCAAAGGACTCAACTGTTCTGTTAAGACGAAGAATAGAGTATGACATTGGCAGAAAAAATATTTCAATATGTTGTTGGCAGAGGAAGTTATGACCGTTTGAATATCGGTAAAATATGACATTTTTCATATTTCGGCCTTACGCAACTAAAAGCACGTTGAACTTTCCTCGGTTATTTATACATTATTTAAAGTCTTACACTGGTTTTTTCAAACTACACTTTCTTTTGCCTGGCAACTGGGGAAAAGAAAAAGGGGGGGGGGGGGGAAAAAAGGGGGGGGGGGGGGGGGGGGGGGGGGTTTTTTTTTTTTTTTGGGGGGAAAAAAAAAAGGAAAAATTTTAAGGGGGGGAAAGGGTTTGGGAATTTTAAAAAAATTTTTTTTTTTTTGGGAAATTTTGGAATTTTTTTTTTTTTTGGGGGGTTTGGGGGGGGTTTTTTTAAAAAAAAAGGGGGGGGGGGAAAAAAAATTTTTTAATTTTTAAAAAGGGAAATTTTTTTAAAAAAAAAAAATTTTTTTTTTTTTTTTTTTTTTTTTTAAAAAAAAATTTTGGTAAATTTTTTTAAAAAAAAGGGGGAATTTTGGGGGGGTTTTTTTTTGGGGGGGTTTTTTTTTTAATAAAAAAGGGGTTTTTTTTTTTTTTTTTTTTTTTTTTTAAAAAAAAAAAGGGGGTTTTTTGGGGGGGTTTTTTTTAAAAATTTAAAAAAAATTTTTTTTTTAAAAAAAAATTTTTGGGGGAAAAGAAAAATTGGGGGTTTTTGGGGGGGGGTGGTTTTGGGGGGAAAAAAGGGGGGGGGTTTTTTTTGGGGGAAAAAAAAAGGGAAAAAAAAAAAATTTTTTTTTTTTTTTTTTAAAAAAGGGGGGGGTAGGGGTTTGGTTTGGTTTTTTTTTTTTTTTTTTGGGGGGGGGGGTTTTTTTTTTAAAAAATTTTTTTTTAAAAAATTGGGGTTTTTTTTTTTTTTTTTAAAGGGTTTTTTTTTTTTTTGGGGTTTTTAAAAAAATTTTTGGGGGAAAAAAATTTTTAAAAAAAAAATTCCAACCCGGGGGCCAAAAAAAGGACCTTTTTTAAAAATTTGGGCCCCCAAAGGGGTTTTTTTTTTTAAAAAAAAAATTTTTTTTTTTTTTTTTTTTTTCCAAAAAAATTTTTTTTTTTTCCCTTTTTTTCCTTTTTTTTTCCTCTCTCTTTCTGTTTCTTTTTTATTCTTCACCCTTTTTTAGTTACCTCTCTCTCTCTTTCTGTATCTCTCCTTTTTTCCTCTCTCTTCTCTTTTCGCTATTTCCTCTCGTCTCCGTCCAACTTATCCCTCGCCCTCTCTCTTTCTGTATCTCCTTTTTTTCCTCGCTCTGTCTTTTCGCTATTTATCTCTCTCTGCCCCCCTTATCCCTCTCCCTCCCTCTCTCTCTCTCTCTCTTTCTGTATCTCTCCTTGTTTCATCTCTCTTTCTTTTACCTATTTCTCTCTCTCCGTCCCCCTTATCCTTCTCCCTCTCTCTCTCTTTCTGTGTCTCTCCTTTTTTCCTCTCTCTTTCTTTTCACTATTTCTCTCTCTCCGTCACCCTTATCCTTCTCCCTCTCTCTCTTTCTGTATCTCTCATTTTTTCCTTTCTCTTTTTTTTTCGCTATTTCTCTCTTTCCGTCCCCATTTATCCCTCCCCATCTCTCTTTCTATTTTTCGTTCTCTACCCTTTTCTTTCTTTTCTCTTCATCGCTCTTTTTTTTTTATCTCTCTTTCTTTTCTCTATTTATCTCTGTCTCTCTGCATTGCTCCTTTTCTCTCTATCTTTCCTCTTTTTATCTCTCTCTCTCTCTCTCTTTCTCTCTCGTGTTGCAACCCCTTTTAAATACAATTTCCTACAGTTTGCAGAATTATTATTTTATTCATATGGCGTAAGTAAATTTAAACTGAAGTGCGAGTATGAATTAAAAATGCATTTTATATCAAACTTTCCCTAGATGCGTATGTACAACTCTTTCCTCGCAATACTGTTCGCTATTTACGTTGAAGTTTCATAAATTAAACGTAATTCAGGATGATTAAAACAACGCGTACTACGAGAGGTATTTCTTGCCCCGGAACAATTGATTTGTTCTTCAAATTTGTACTAGATATCTCCTCATTTTAAATTTTTTTCCACTTATACCCTTTATTTTTCTGAATGTCTACACTATAAAAGATAAATGTTGTTTTTACAGTATGATACAGCTATTATTACAGCAATTTTACAGTAATAAACTGTAAAAATTGTTAATCTTAAAGTAGTAAACTGTAAAATTTCTAGTTTTACAGTAAGAAAGTGAAATTGCTAGTCTCACTGTTTATTACTGTGCATTTTACAGTTTTAAACTGGAACCTCAGTTCTGTACTTCAGAACCAGACTAACGTAAGTCCATTTTCGTCATTTTTCGGTAGAGGGGAAAAACGATTGTCGAATACATCCCAAGTAGCATCAACTCATCGGATTTTGCTCGGCCGATCAACTAACTCCTCGTAAACTGATCCCGTAACGCACGACGATATCGTTCCGATCAGTATCCGAGCACGGTTTTCGATGAGCTACTTTTCATCGGAAAGCGATATCCTTCCGATCACTTTTCCCAATGAAAATAAGATGAGCTATATTCCATCGGAAAATGATATCCTTCCGATCAAGTTTCCCGATGAAAATAAGATGAGCTATATTCCATCGAAAAACGATATCCTTCCGATCAAATTTTCCGATGAAAATTAACCGAGCTATGTGTTATTGGAAAACTATGTACTTCCAATCAAATTTCCCGATGAAAATATGCCAAGCTACAGATTTCATCGGAAAGAGGTCGTAAAGATCAAATTTTCTGATGAAAATTTTCCCAATCTCAAATTTTTGTCAAATATGCAGTGTTGGTCTCATTATTCGTAGACTTGGTAGCGTGGTGGTAGAGCGTTGGCTTTCCGCGCTGATAACTCGGGTTCGATGCTGGAGTTGGCCAGTCGCAAATGGTTGGGGGAAATACAAAAGAGGTTCCAAAATTCACTGCCATGGAACTAAGCTGCGCTCTTTTTTCTTTTTTTCTCTTTTTTCTTTAAATTGATCCAACTCTCATCGTATTTTGATCCAAAATTTATCGCCACGGAACTACACTGCTCGTATATTGATCCAACTCTCATCGTATTTTCATCGAAAATTGATCCTAAATTCATCGGCACGGGACTGCACTGCTCGTAAATTGCTCCAAATCTCATCGTAAACTCATCGGATTTTGTTGCTCGGATTCTGATTGGCCGATGAGACATATTGGAGCAATTCCCGATGAAAACTCATCGAAATCCGATCACCGGCCGATGAGAATCTCATCGGGTTTCGATGAATGGCCGATCATCGGCCGATGAAATTATGCTGCTAGGGATCGTTTTTCCCCTCTACTGAAAAATGACGAAAATGGACTTACGTTAGTCTGGTTCTGAGGTACAGAGTTGTCAGTACTACACTGCTGTTTTGCAGATAATGTAATGATAATAAACTGTAGCATTGTTAATTTTACAGTAACAAACTATAAAATTGTTATCTTTACAGTAATAAACTGTAAAATAACTAGTTTTACAGTTTATTACTGCGATTTTAGTTTTAAACTGAAACCTCTGTTTTCAGTATTATACAGTAAAAACAACTTATTTTTTGCAGTATACAGATATCCTTGATTTTTTTCCCTATCTACGCTATTCATTTAAAGTCGGATTTAAAACTTTCTAAAGCTTTGTTTATTTTTTATATTTTTACTATTTAGTCTCAGTCTTAGAGAATAAAACAAAATGTCTTCCAATTTTCCTCCTCAATGGCTAGAAAAGATTAATGGCCTTTATTAATGGAATCTGAGATGAAACTAAAGTCTGAAGAAAAGGAATAGCTTCTAAAATTGGGTAAAGAACATTCCTTATTTCAAAAGAATTTCATTGACTTAAGTTACGGAGTCATTTTGAAGTTCCCGAGTTTGTTAAAACGAGTATCTAAAAATAAACTTTGAGCAGAAATTAATATTTAACTTCAGTCTTAAGAGTTTGTTCATTGTATTTTATCTTTTAATCCAGTTCTTATGAATTGGAAAAAGAATTTTTGACTGCTCTTAATATGGAAAATGATGCTTTTCAAGGAATTAGTTTGTTTTAATAAAATATGGGATGGATTGTAAAGCATGTCCATCTATCTAGTGTGTCTATTTGTAGGGCAGATGGCGACCAATATGATAGTTTTTTTGGTCTATGTAAAAGCAAGCTATGTAAACAAATAAGCATTTCAAGAACAAATATTCTTTAAGCCAAACTTATCAGCTTATCTTTAGGATAAAAATTTCGAAGTAAATTTGTATTAATGAAAAGTATTAATTAGGAAATAAAGATTGACACCTAAGTCTATGTAAAAACAAGCTATGTAAACAAATAAGCATTTCAAGAACAAATATTCTTTAAGCCAAACTTATCAGCTTATCTTTAGGATAAAAATTTCGAAGTAAATTTGTATTAATGAAAAGTATTAATTAGGAAATAAAGATTGACACCAAGTCGCTTGGGCTCGCTTCAGTTATTCAAAAATGTGATAATGTAGCAGTTCATAAAAAATACAAAACTTCATCAAGTCATTTATTTCATTTCGTACAAATGAAAACATATCATATTATGTAGGGATGCACCGATAAGCAAATTGGTCGATTACTGATTACTGATTAATCGGTTGTTGATAATCGGCCGATTAATCAGCTGCCCGATTAATGATAAGGATGGCTGTTTTTACAACTGCCAATTTCACAATCACTGTTTTTTCTTTCTTATACAATTCTGAGTTTAGAAACAGTAAGTAATTGATTTCTGAGAGAAGATTTTTTCTATTTTTCTAATTTTCACAAAATAATTTCAACATTTTATCAAATTTCTCAGAACCAATTTCCATATTATTGTCAACATTACAGTAACACGTTGTTAATTATATTAATTGGACATAAAAAATTTAAAAAGAGGGGAAATGGAGGTCTGTGGTGATAACTTTAATTTTGGAGTACTCTTAATTTAAAATTTTAATAATCAGTAGCAACTCAATTCAACACGCTTATTCTTTGAAAATTAGAGGCTATCTAAAAGCAATGTGTTAACGAGAAAACTTTCGCGACATGAAATATGTTGCAACATTGTCTTTGAGTATATTTATTCAAAGTAGGAGAATTAATTTATTAAAAACTTTATATCAACTGTGAGGATTAATATTACTGGCAATAAAATCATTCATCATGGTTTCTTAGTGAAGGTACACTTTAAAGAATAATATTTAAAAAAAATATTTTTTTCAGCCGATTAATCGCCCGAATTTTGCCGATTATTATTAATCGGCAAAATGGCCGATAAATCGGTGCATCCTTAATACTATGTATAAAAAATATATTTCATAAACCATTGTTTCGTGGTATCCCATTTTAAAACTGCAAAACCATGTTAATAAAAAACGAAAACCAAAATTCTAATAAAACAATATGAAGCCAGAAATTAAATTAAATGCCTTCCTCGGCATCATTTTAAACATTGTAATAAATTTAAAAACGGAAAAGTTATTTTTCAAGAGAATATTTACTCAAATCATAGGCCTTCCAAACCCACCTATAATATCTATTTTTGTTGAACACAGAAAAAGTTTTAAAATAGGACAATCAAAAGTACTACTTTTAGTCACTGATACTGACAAGCGTTCTCTCATGGCAGTATTGTTGTGTACTGAGGTTTTTGCACCGATGAAGAAGCTCCATTGTAGCCTTAAAGTAGTCACTTGCTGTATTTTCGCAACAACTTGTGCTTTATTTACGTTGGCTTTTCATTTTCACAACAAAGTAGATGATTTTATATAAATTGTACACATGTAAACCATTTATTTTTATTGAAACCTCGCATGAAATATAATTAGGTAAAATTTCGCAATCAATTCGGCAGTAAGAAGACTAATCAGTACGTAATAAAAATTCACACAGGTTAGATTGAGAGCAATTAGCACCTTTTTCATCCTGTGTCCTCTAAACATTCGGTTGTTTTTTTTTTTTTAATCTACCCTAGTATATATTCAGTCTTTCAGAAAATAAGGCTGACCAGTAAAGCATATGGAATTGCAATAACGTAAAAAATGCAAATAAGTGTCAACCGAAATAGCTTGGTAAAACATATTTTTGGACACATAATTTATTTGTCTTGTCCCCGTTACCGAAATATGAGGACTTTAATTCTGCCGAAAATAGTGAAAAGTTACCAACTTTAACGCGTTTAGGAGAGAAAAGGAAGCCATGTTTCACACGCTTTGAGATAGATGCCTTGCAACATGCAGACAATGATATAGCATAGTTCCTCTATTACTTGTAAAGTAAGTTTTTTAACTTGGGACCTTTTGAAAAAGGCGAACTTAAGGTCCTTATATCTCGATAACGGGGATAAGAGCAAATGATTAAGCAAATGATTAAGTCTAAACTGTCTTATTGTTATCTTTTGATTTCCAAATTCTGCTTTATTTTTTGTTTTATTATTGTACTAATCGTGTGGTTTCTTGATTTTGATTATCGATAGAAAATTAGGGCCTTATCCTTATAAGGAACTTCATAAGGATAAGGAACTTTAGGATCTTATATCTTGATAACGGGGGATGAGAGCAAATAATTTATAAGGCTAAAATATCTTACTGTATTTTTTTTTATTTCTAACTACCTTTTTAGCCTACTTTCCCGTTAAAAATAAAAGAAAGACGAAAAAAGTATTAAAAGTAGCTTAATGCATCTAAAAAATATCGCCAAGTCCAAAAAATATCGCCAAGTTAAAAAAATAAAAAGGTGAAATGAATATCGAAAAATTAAAAATTTGAAAGTAGGGTATTGAGATGGGGAATTTGTGTGTCGGTCGGTCTGTCTGTCCCCCCCCCCCTAATAACTTTTGAACGAACATTCCGATTTGGACAACCTTTTTTTTTTTTTTTTGTTGGAAAGATCTCAGCGAGTACAGCTCATTCCCATATTTGATTTTTTGATTTGAACAATTTTTGTTCAACTTTAAACCGTTGAAACAACCTGTCCCGCGATGCTAACTTTTGAGTGAACAGTACGATTTGAACAAACTTTTTTTTGTTCAAAACTTTTTTTTGTTTCAAACTTTTTCTTTTTTTCTTCTTTCTTTGATAAAATGTGTTTCGATGCTCTTTGTACTTTTATTTATTTATTTATTTATTTCATTATTATTATTATTATTATTATTATTATTTTTTTTTTTTGAAAACGATGGAGGATTTTATCTACGGAGGAACTGTAACAGTTACACTCTTGAAAAGGTGCGACAAAACTTTATTTATTCGTTAATTACTTTTTACGTGTCTATTTCATCTGATGAGAGGGGTATATTTTGCTTTTCGAAATCAGCTCTAAGTGCTAAAAAGGTATGTTTGACATAATTTTCAGTCTCAGATAATCAAGAGAATAATGATCAGACGCGAGAATGCCGATGTCGATGTACGGGAAAGTAGGCTCGTTTAGTTCTTGACAGAACTTCTTGTTACATTATAGTACTATTCGTCTAGTTTTTTGATGGTGAATATCGATAGGACTTTATGACCTTATCCTTATAAGGAACTTTAGGACTTTATATCTCGATAATGGGGGATGAGAGCAAATGCTTATCCTTATAAGAAACTTTAGGACTTTATATCTCGATAATGGGGGATGAGAACAAATGCTTATCCTTATAAGGAACTTTAGGACTTTATATCTCGATAATGGGGGATGAGAACAAATGATTTATAAGTCAAAATATCTTATTGTTATATTTTGATTTCAACATACTTATTTATTTATGTTTTTCAGTTGTGTGCTATCCGTGTGGTTTCCCGATGGTGATTATCACTGTCTTCAGTAATTGAATCGTTTATTTCAAAAACCAGTTAAAAGACCCAATTTCTGATTTTAAGTACTTATATCATCACATTGAATTATTAAATTTTTTTGACGACAGCTTTTACTCATTTAAATATGTCTAAATATAAATGCATTTGTTTTAAAACATATCTCTTATCTAATTTCTTTAAAGTAAAGGTAGCAATGCTTTTTCGAACTTATAGAGCTTGTCTCTTGACTGCTTTTTAAAATAAATGGCTAAATTGAGTTGAGAAATCGAGCAATAAGACCAATACCCACACACACTCACACTTGAAAGAAACACTTTTAATGGAGCAGGTGGTGATTCCTTTTTCGAATTATGTTAAAACTATTTTTCTCTATTGTTTCCCAGCATTCATTATGGATTAAAACAGTTTAATTCGAAACAGTATATTTAACACATGCAATAACTTTATTAAAACCGCTTTAACATATGAAGGGCAAGGGGGAAAAAGATGAAAATGACCAAAAAGCGATTTCGAGAAAAACGAAGAACAAAGTTTGATTTTTCGAGTTTTCATGCACATTTTGGTCGCTTCTCATCTTTTTTCCCCCTTGTTCTACCAGATGATACTAGTCTTTCATAGCCTCTAGATAGCGCTAATGTCTCAAAATTGACGAAAAAGTGACTCATCTTTTTTTTCCCCTGGTCCTTCATATGTGTTCTGGAAAGATACATAATGATAGGAACACTACAAATATTGATTCAAAATAGCTAAAATGCAGCATGATACAACATTTAAGAAAAATAAAAACATTTTAGAAACAGGTTCAGCGAATTGGAAACAAATTTAATTGTCAGAGTCATTTATTCATTAATAAGTATGACATAATGAGAAAATGATAATTCGCTTTAGCATGTTTATTCTTTTACAACACGCTTAAAAATTAATTTTGAATACGCTTACTCATTTTATGGATTTTTGCGTTATGAAAAGATCATGTTTGACACTTTTAATGCAATTACGAACGGGAGGAAAAAACATCAAAGGGCTTTGGTATAACTGGCTTCCGTTTATGATCTTTTATTAAGTCTTAACTATACAAAAGGGGAAAGCAGATAAAGAATTTATTTATTTTGACTATGCAGACTGACATTTTGTGGTAAAAATTATCTTTATGTAAACATAATCGCTGACGTTTAGTGAAAGGGTTTTAAATTTATTAATACCATTAACCTGAAAACTCTATTCTATCAGCAATTATCAAAAGCTTGATCATATGGAAAGTTTTTAAATTTCCGGCAGAAATTTATTATTGGATTAAGAGTTTGGTAATTACTATCAAAATTGTTTTTGAGTTAGGTTTTTTGGCTATTTCAAGTAAAAGTTGTAATAAATAATTCATATTAATAGTTTATGTTGATTTTTTTCAATGTATAACAACATTTCTCGTGAGTTTTCGTTATACTATATCGAAAGAAAATAGAGAGGGATGGCTTTATCACAATATGATCTAATATAGCGCAAACACTTTACCTTTATTTGTTTAATAACATTCTTAATTTCTGCAAAACATTAGAGGAAAACTAGGTAAACATAATCTTTAAAATAATTAAATATAGAAACTTAGCTTTTGCAAAGAAAAAATAATGATGATTCTGAGTTCTGATAAATACCTAAATTGACTTGGTAATAGTGTCGAAAAGTGATATCTGTATATGCCGCTTAAATCCCTTTTGTATTTTCTGTCTACTGTTAACCAATATTTCTTTATTCGACTTGTAACTATTATTTTTTTATTATGCTTTGCATATTTGTCTTTGCAGTCATTTATCAATAATGGTCATGTTGCGCACTTAAGCGAAATTTTTGGGGGGGGGGGACTCAAGTAATTTCTCCATGGTTTAATGGTATATTTTTCCAATGAGCAGTGCAATTCCGATTTCAGTGCAGATTCGAGTTATTAAAATTTGATATTTGACATTTGACGTTTCAGAACAAATGTTGTATATTTTTGCCGAAAAAACTGCACTAAAAACAAGGAGGTACTAATTTCTGGTGGGGGACTAGAGCCCACTCCCCCCTTATGAGCTTCTGTGTAAATAGTAGTAAGTGCAGTGGTTTTGAGAACACGATCTTTTAAAAAGCGGGCTTATTATTTGTTTTCTCCCTATGCACACCTTGTTTCTTTATTAAAAAGATGTACGAAGAAGCTATTAACCCATTAATGCCTAGCGACCCTTTTTAGGGAAGGTCCAAAAAAGGGTCTGAATTTCCCCAAAATGAACATTTCAACCAAATAATAGTGTTCAATTAGTAGCTTGGTATTGTTTCAATTCGTTATTAACAGATTGCAGTACATAACCATTGTAAAGTGTGTTTTGTAGCAGTTTTAATATGATCTTTGTCAAAAATGACATCATTCACAATCTCAAGAAAAAAAGCTAAGTTTTCAAAGTTATTCCCAGGTTCCCAGTTTATGTAATTTGCTGATTTTATTTCTGCTTATAAAATGTCTTTTTAAATATTATATCGTAGGCAGAAAAAAAATGTAAAATAAGTATGTGCCTTCTCGGGTCTATCGTAACTTTTAAGGGACGATTTTCCTTTCCTTAATGAAAAAAAAATATTTTTTACATAATATATTTTTTTATTATTTTTTCTGTCCATTAAACACTGTTTGTAACCAGTATACAAAATATCATTGGAAAAAAATGTCAGGCATTAATGGGTTAATAAAATGTAGAAATTCGAAACATTCAGTACTTTTCGACGGCCACAAACTTATGTACCCAAATGAAAAATGTGTGTGCATGTCTTTTAATATGCTACTCGTCTTGGAGATATGCCTTATCTCTCCCTATTCAGAACGCAATTTTACACGGAGACAGTAATAAACCAAAGCATGGAATAGTTTACTTGGTTTCCGATTACATTTTGCGTCAAGATAAGGAGAAAACTGAATGAGGAAGTGTAACTATATATGGTTTCCTTTCCAAGTGATATTAACTCTGCCATGTATACACGGGTTTCCGAAAAGTTCAGCGAAAACTCACCAAGGACGGTTGAATAAATATGCCACGGCTTTTCAATTTTGAAAGGTATGTTTGCTTCAGAAAAGGTCAAGTGTTTCAATAAGCTGAAAAGAGATGGAGTGACGCTTATATTGAAATGATACACTAAGTAGCGAAATAGCTATAAATAAATTGGTTTGTTATTTGAAATGTTGGGAAAAAAGTAGGAAAGGACTAACTTCATCTAAGTAAACCTATGTTTATAAAATATTTATGCACAGACGTTTGATATATAATTACACACAACTAAATGAAATATCAACAAGAAACGATTGATGGGTGATAATAAATGTAAAAAAAAAAATCCAAAGCTTTTTGAAAATAATTTGTACTATTTTTGCTAGAATGGTTCGTGTGCTATGTAGCATATTTTAACCATGCCAGTGATGTGCTAGTGTACAGTGATAAGGTCTACCTTAATTAACATCAAACATCTATTATCAACTGCGTTTTTTTTCTGTAAAATTAGTTGATTTTGCTGTAAGAAAAAATTAGTTAAACATTCGTAGTAGAAGAAGAAAGTACTGTCATCATTAAAATAAATTATAAGTAATTAGGACTTTGTTTTACGAAAATGGTATCAAGGCACATGCTTTTTCCTTTTTTTTATGGATCCCTGAATATAGTTTGATGAGTTTTAGTTGCTTGTAAATAAGTTTCTGAAAAATTGAGTAATAAAATTAAAACTTGTTAGTTACATTTTGCGTCAAGATAAGGAGAAAACTGAGTGAGGAAGTCTAACTATATATGGTTCCTTTCCAAGTGATATTAACTTTGCCATGTATACACGGGTTTCCGAAAAGTTGAGCGAAAACTCACCAAGAACGGTTGAATAAATATGCCACGGCTTTTCAATTTTAAAAGGCATGTTTGCTCCAGAAAAGGTCAAGTGTTTCCAAAAGCTGAAAAGAGATGGAGTGACGCTTATATTGAAATGATACACTAAGTAGCGAAATAGCTATAAATAAATGGGTTTGTTGCTTAGAAGGTTGAAAAAAAAAGAGGGACGGACTATCTTACCTAAGTAAATTCTGTACCTAAGAACCAGACTAACGTAAGTCCATTTTCGTCATTTTTCAGTAGAGGGGAAAAACAATGTATTCGACAATCGTTTTCCCCTCTACCGAAAAATGACGAAAATGGACTTACTTTAGTCTGGTTCTGAGGTACAGAATTTATTTCAACAAAATATTTATACTGAGGCAATTGATACATAATTACATACAACTGAATGAAGAATCAATAAGAAACGATTAATTGGTGTTAATCAATATTTGGTTAAGAAATTCCAAAGTTTCGGAAATAATCTGTACCATTTTCGCGATAATGATCCATCTGCTATGTAGCAAATTTTAATTGTGCCTAACATACAATCCTTCCCAAGTAGCACACTTCGTTTTTTAAAGGTTGTAAAATGGTTATTAACGTTGTAACAACCGCTTAAAAACGTTTATAAAACGTTTAAAGGTTATTTGTGCTACCTGTGTTAGGAACCTTGGATTGTATCTTGAGGCATTCTTCAGATATCTAATGTTAATTCCATTTTTTCAGTTAAATTAGTTGATTTTGCTTTGTAAAAAGAGTAGTAAAACATCATTAGTAGTAGGTACTGTTATCATAAAATATAAATTATGATAAGTAATAACGACTTAAAAAATTGCTTTATAAAAATGGTATCAATACACATTTAATCCTTCCTTTTAAGGGTTCTGAATACTGTTTGAGTTTTAGGTGCTTGTAATTAAGTTTCTGAAATTTGAGGTATAAAATCACCACTTACTCGTATAAGTTTAGTTTCACCAATATATTAAATGTTTTCAATATTGATTAACACCTAATAACAGGATAAATAAGTATTTAGGGCCCTGCTCCACATCAGCGGAAAACGCGACCGAAACCGAAGGCAGAAACTGAAAATCCGGGTACTTTCCATAGGAACACCATTTAATCCATTTTTCGTTTTTGCTTTACGCTCGCGTTTTCCGCTTCCACATTGACGTAAAGCAGAAACGTAAAATGAATTAAATGCTGCTCCTATGGAAAGTACCCGGATTTTCAGTTTCTGCCTTCGGTTTCGGTCGCGTTTTCCGCATGTGGAGCAGAAAAATAAAGCAGAAACGCAAAATGGAGTAAATGGTGTTTCTATGGAAAGTACCCGGGTTTTCGGTTTCTGCCTTCGGTTTCGGTCGCGTTTTCCGCTGATGTGGAACAGGGCCCTTACAGTTGACGGCATTTTACGTGCATCGTGTTTTATTTATGAGCTTTGAAGTTTAAATCAGGCAGCGTATATTTGTATGTACGAACACACTCCTATCAAAACAGCACACTCTACTACATCACTGAGAAATGAACATTGATATTCCAATCTCTCTTTTTCAGAGCATTACGTTGTTTTGCTGAAAATAAGTACTGTTTGAGTTTAGAAGAAGAATTTGTATCCCGCAGCAGCAACACTTGTTTACCAAACTCAAAAAAAATTTTTTAAAGAAACTATGTTCATAAATTTATTGCAATCCAAAATGTTTTCACGTTAGAGAAGCTCAAAGTTTCGTTTTGAGATTAAGAACAATTAATCGTAAAATGCAAATAATATTACACGCATAATTATGTAAATTTTAATGAAACTAGTAAAGACACAGCCTTAAAAAAAGGAGATAAATGAACCACAAACTTTAAAAAGATTTACGAACTTGTAAAGGATATCAGCTTTAAGTAATTAAGCATTTTTCAAGAAAAATGATAAACAAAATACTTTATTTTTCTATTAATTATTAAAATGAAACACTCATAAATTATTAATTAATCATATTAATTTTCCTATTGTGATGATATCAATTAATTACGGCATCATATCAATTAATTGCATTTTAAAATCTAACTTTTCACAAAATAGAAAAACGACAATACTTAAACTACAATTTACTTTTCTTTCGTTTTGAAAACGAGTTAATGAGTTCCTGTTTAAGCCCATTTAACATATATCTTTTAATTAATGGTCTCAACAAAGCTCTCAACAGCAGAAAAACACAAATTAATGTTATCTAAACAGAACACAAAAGGTAAATTTGAAACAAGGTTTATTTTTTGCGGGAGATTAGAAGCTTGAAATGAAAACGCTGATGCATTCTTAGAATTGACTAATGTTTCTTATAACTCTAGTATTTTTGGAGGGAAAAACCTTTTTTAAGATTCAATGTTAAAACCATAGTTCAATACAGGATGCATTGTTTTTTACTTATTTTTCTTAAGAGAGCAGCTCTTTTAAGAATCTCTTTGTTTGCTAATGTTAGTCCTTGTCGAAATAAAGCGCATTTATTGTTTTCATTGTTCAAGTGTTACATTGTCTTTTTGAAAATAAACTTGGTTATTTTTTTCTAAACATGTTTAATCTGGATACTCTTTGATATATTATATTATACCTTTGGTTACTTGAGTTTTATATTTCAGTCAAGTGTTCATAGCTTTTTTGTGTTCGACTATTGTAGTATCTCTTTGAAAAATGAATATTTTTATTAAATTCTCGGAAAGAAAACTTAAATTCGAAAATACTAGAGATTTATGTGCGAATTTTAGTTTTTAAGCTTAACTAAGACTAGAGATGTACCCTTGTTCTTGATACTTTTATGGATCTAAGATGATACCTTTGTTCTCGCTATTTGTGCATGTCACGTAATATTCCTTAAATCTTGAATCTTAAAAAAAAAAAAAAAAAAATGTGTTCAAAAAGAAAATTCTTAAATACATTTCCGAAATTGTGAAAAAAGTGTGCGCAGCAAAACAAAAGGTTTAGAAAGTGTTTACAGAAGTTTTTTTCCCAAAAGTCCTAAAAAAAGTACATTAAAGTCTTCTAAGAAACTGGACAGGTGTCATTGGTAATTGTTCCAAAATTATTCTGAAAAGTAATTTCGGGTTTGCCAGTGTTTCGATACATGTGTGAAGGGCCTAAAAAACTATCAAAATTCCTTTACGATTGAGGAGAATAGAATTCAAGACCGAAATTTGAGTCTCTACTAATAATAAAGCTAAAGGTGGGTCTTTCTTTCCTTCCTTCTGTCTGTCTGTTACGCGCGTAGCGCCAAAACCGTTCAGTCGATTTTCATGCCATTTGACACAAAATTAGTTTGAAGCACGAGGTTTTGCACCTCGAAGCGATTTTTCGAAAATTCCATTTCGTTCTTTTTCTA
Source organism: Uloborus plumipes (assembly GCA_038373865.1). Taxonomy (NCBI): domain Eukaryota; kingdom Metazoa; phylum Arthropoda; class Arachnida; order Araneae; family Uloboridae; genus Uloborus; species Uloborus plumipes. The sequence continues at coordinate 20,560 of JAXGGA010006364.1, forward strand.
TTCGATTTCTTATCGGAAATTCGATAAAATAGGGAAGAAATATTTCATACGCATTTTCAAGTCTTATGTCATTCAAAAGCTTGAAATTTTCAGCATAAAATGAAGTTTTTTCGAAGTTTCTACTATCATCAGGAGATCTGTAATAATTGTTTTTAGAATCCCGGAATTCAAGGCTTACCTTCAGTAAAGCAAGCCACACGATTCTAAAATGGTTGAGCTCGAGAATAAAATTTGTTTGAAAATAGAGATGAAATGAATTATTTTATCAACGGAAATCAACTTTTCATGTTGTTACCGTGGTTACGTTTTCATACCTTTTTTTGTTTCGTTCTTTTTCCAGTGTTGCCAGACGTAGTATTTTTGATACTACGGTAGTATTTTTTCGGCCCAAATAATGAGCGTAGTATTTTTCCGGCAACCCTGTTTCCAATATACTTTAATGACTTAATTTTGGCAGATTTGGCAGATTTTTTTCTTTTATTTTCATAGATGTAATAGGGTCATTCCATGTCAAGTGATCCAACGTTTTTTACCTTACATTTTTGGATTTCTTTCAAATTTGGCTCATCAATTGTACCCCTTGAGGTAATCAAAAGTCTCAATTTTTAGATTTTTATCTCTATTATTTTTTCAGTTATGAGACTTTGGACTTTGGGAAAACCCTCGTTTTTCCATGTATAAGGGAACTTAAAAGGGACCATAACTCAGTACCAAATATAGATAGAACGATTTGGTAAATGGCATTTTAAAGTGCGTTAGTTGCCGCTTAATCTGATATGCAACATAACTAATTTAATAAAAATTTTCTTTTTCAAAAAATGAAATTTAAATTTCTCGAAAAACATATAATGAATTTTTTTCAAAAAATTCTCAAATTTTTGTGTATTTTATTTATGTTTGGACAAATTTTTAGATTTGGATCTCAATGGGATCATATCTTTTTGAATTTTTGAATAAAACTGTATAGGAAAAATATGATATTTAGATTTTATTTATTTAAATACTAAGTTATCTTGCTTGTGATGGTCTAAAAAGTAGTAAACAAACATGAATATGTTTAAAGTGAGCTGGCATGAGTTTATAGATTTGTCAGGTTCACCCCCTCACCCTTTCCTCCCACGCACAACCACTTTTTTTTAATTCAAAACTGTTTAAAATGTTAAAAAAACTCTTTGATACAAAATGAATAGTAAACTTATTTCGAGTTGGTAAATGGGTTTCCTTACAACTAGATGAAGTATCCCCTCCTCCACCCAAATATACCATTAACGCTGTACTATTATATCTAACCTGGGGATTGAATTGACTAATTTTTTTACTTTAGGTAAGTGAGCTAGCATTAACTTGTAAATTGGTCAGTTCCAAATCCCTTCCTTCCCGACCCAACCATTTTTTCCTCCAAACTGTTTCAAATGCTAAAAAAAACCTTTTTGATACAAAATGAACAGTAAACTTATTTAAAGTTGGTAAATGGGTTTCCTTATAACAAGGCAAAGCAAAACCCTTCCCCCACCCAAATATACCATTAACGCTACAATAATATGACGTCTCACCTGGGGATTGATTTGAGGATTTTTTCCCCCTAGGTATATACTGTTTTTCAGACGAAGTGTTTCTTTTTTCAATCCGACCTTCACAAAGTGTACTTCCATTCAATATCTGAATTTAAACTTATGATTCATTTCATCCACTACCCCAGCACCAATCTTTAATTTTGGAGGAAGAAAAGAACGGTTCGCCCCAAGATCATAGCAAACAGCAAAATAGCATTGTTTCCCCTTGTTCTCATAATGTTTTCCCATTATTTTCACACAAAACTGAAAAGAAATCAAAGTATAAGGTTATATGTCAGTCCCCATCACTGCCTTTTTTTTCTCTTATTGGACAAAGCTCATGGGCTAATAGGAAAGAGTAACAAACAGAACAAACTGAAACACTACCAGACATCAGTAGAGACTAAGGCTTTGAAATGGGGTTAGACGGGATGATAAAAAAATAAAAGTTTGGAGCGGGAAGGTAGGAAAAGGGGAGGAGCAATCTGTACAGAAGTTAAACAACATGAGAGGTTCTGCATTACTTTCCTTTACAACAAAATGAAAAAGAACACAAACAATTAAAAAAATTAAATAACAGCTGCACACTAGATAATGTGGGAAGATAGTTGTGGGGACACAGACATATGATCTGATAGTTTGATTTATTTTCAGTTTTGTGCGAAAAGAATAGAAAAAACTATGAGAACAAGGAGAAACAGTGTTATTTTGCTGTTTGCTATGATCTTGGGGCGACCCATTTATTTCCTCTCTTCAAAATTGAAGATTGGTGCTGGAGTAGAAGATAAAATGAAACATAAAGTAAAATTTCAGATATTGAATGGAAGTACACTTTGAAGTTCGGATCGAAAAAGAAACACTTCGTCTGAAACACAATATACGTATATACCTAGGGTGAAAACAATCCTCAATTCAATCCCCAGGTTGGACGTCATATTAGTATAGTGTGAATGGTATATTTGGGTGGGGAGGGGGATACTTCGTCTAGTTATAAGGAAACCCATTTACCAACTTTAAATAAGTTTACTATTCATTTTGTATCAAAGAGTTTTTGTTTTTTTTTTAAACATTTTGAACAGTTTTGAAAAAAAAGAGTGGTTGTGCGGGGGAGGGAGGGGGATGAACCTGACAAATCTATAAGCTCATGCCAGCTCACTTTAAACACATTTATGTTTATTTACTACTTTTTAGACCATCACAAGCCTGACAACTTAGTACTTAAATAAATAGAATCTAAAAAATATCATTTTTTTCCTATACAGTTTTTTTCAAAAATTCAAAAAAATATGATCCCATTGAGTTCCCAATCTAAAAATTTGTACAAACATAGATAAAATACACAAGAATTTTTGAGAATTTTTTGAAAAAAAATCATTACATGTTTTTCGAGAAATTTAAATTTGAAATTTAAATTTCCTTTTTTGAAAAAGAAAATTTTTATCAAATTAGTCATGTTGCATATCAGATTAAGCGGCAACTAACGTACTTTAAAATGCCATTTACCAAATTTTTCTATCTGTGTTTGGTGCCAAGTTATGGTCCCTTTTATGTTCCCTTATCAATGGAAAAACGAGGGTTTTTCCAAAGTTCAAAGTCTCATAAATGATAAAAATCCAAAAATTAAAACTTTTAAGTACCTCAAGGGTTACAATTGATGAGTCAAATTTGAAAGAAATAAAAAAATGTAAGATAAAATTTTTCTCAGATTTTGGATCACTTGACGTGGAATGACCCAATATTGGTTTTGGCAACGTTTGGAAACAGTAGTATTCTGTAGTATATTTTTTTAGAGAAAGCGCAGTATTTTTCTATTTCAATTCTCTGGCAACCCTGTCTTTTTCCCGTTGAAAATGCGCTTTGGGACAATGTTTGGCGCGTTTTCAAAAAGTTACCAACTGGCGCGTTTTTGCGTGTCTCGCGGAGTTGAAAGCCCCGAGAGAAACTACGCAAAATAGTCAGAGTTACCACGCTTGGCGCACCTATCGCCCATTTAGCGAGAAAAGGGTACCTAATGCACAGATTAGCCAAATATCGTATCAATTGCGATATTGCATCGTTCTTTTTAAAGTGTTTCATTTCGGAAAATGTATTGTTTTGTTTTTAAAGCTAGGAAAGAAAACTTTCTTCTTCTTTTAAACTTTGGTAAGATTTATGTTGGTTTCTGTGAGCAACAAAATTGTTCTCATTTTCTCTTTTGGCTTATTTTTGTGCACCTCTCCTTGGGGTTGCATTCGAATGTCCCCAAGGGTGTGTTTGACCCCTTTTATGGGGTAAATCAGTGTTTTAAATGCAGACAAAAGTGATATGAATTGGCACGACTACTTGGCGATATATCGCCAAGCTTTTGGTCGCCAAGTGTTTGACGCCAATTTGGCGAATTTTTTTTTTTTGGTTTAATTTGGCGCTTTTGGCGATATTTTGTGAAAAATCCACTGAATGATGTTAAAATCGGTGATATTTAGGAGATTAATCATTGTAAAACATTTTTTTGCATTGTTTCGTAGCAAACTATGGATACAAATGTTTGACTTGTTATCATGCTCACTCCAAGCACTATTTTAGAACTTAAGGCATCTACTAAGAAATTTACACGTAAAATTAAGTAGTGTGGGGTCCATATCGGATTTTTATATCATACTTTGAAGGAATTATAGTTAAACTCTAACTAAAATAGAGCATTTTTTCTCCTATATCAATTATTTTACAAATGAACTTTTAATTTTATACCACGGGCAAAGCCGTGCGGGTACCGCTAGTATAAAAATATTACAGTAAGGTACCACACGGAAGAAACGGATTAGCGCACCCATGGTTCCTTTGAATGATAGAAGAAAAGTAGTTTGTGCTGTATACGATTTTTGTTTCTCTTGAAATCGGACACACATGTTTCTCATAGCAAAATTGCAAAGTTAAAAACCTCAACTAAAACTGGTTTAGGCATCAACGAAGTTTTGAGTAGTATTCTCCTAGCAACAAAATAACACAACTGTTGTCATTGTAAACAAGCCACTGTTTTCTGTGCCATCTGGAGAATAAAAGAGAAGGGCCGAAAAAACTATCAAAATTCTTTACGGTTGAGGAGAATAGAATTCAAGACCAAAATTTGAGTATAAAAGTATTACAGTAAGATACCACAAAGAAGAAACGGATTGTGCACCCATGGTTTCTTAAATGTTACAAGAAAAGTAGTTTGTGTTGTACATGATTTCTGTTTCTCTTGAAAGTGAACATGTTTCTCACAGAAAAATTGCAAAGTTAAAAACCTCATTTAAAATGGTTTATATTAAATGGATTGAAACTGGTTTATGCATCAACGAAGTTTTGAGTAGTACTCTACTAGCAACAAAATAACACAACTGTTGTCATTGTAAACAAGCCACTGTTTTCTGTGCCATCTGGAAAATAAATTAAGATTGATTTACCGACACATCAGAAAATAAAGGCACACTTCATATGAAACATTCAAGAAGTCTACGTGTATACTTCTTTCAAATCTGATTAATATATATTAACACAAATTTTATTGCTCTTAAAACTGGGATTTCCGTGCGTTATCCATTATTTTTTCTGAATAACTGGACATTTCTCTTTATCAGGTGATTATGCTCCATATCATCTCAGTATCTTCAACTCCCCTTCAGTGCAGTAATACATACGATGAAAGCTAGTCATCAATTCTTTGTATTTGCAAATGTCATAAATATGGTTCAAGAGAACAAAAGAAATATGACTCTCTATTATCTTAGAGTCAATACGATGAGAAATAGAACAAGACACCGTTTGTTTGTCATACAATCCAATATCTTTGTCTGACAGAACAAGAATTGCTAAAAGTACATAATTTTATCATATAGTTATTATTATTAAAGCTGTAACAAGAAATATAATCTTTCCAAATAAAAATAATTTCTGACAAATTAAAATTTTAGAAATTTAGAATTTTAGTGTGATGTGCACTCAATGTTTGTCGAATTTTTAATTTTGCACTAATTTTAGTTTGTCCGTTCATATTTTTTATTCGTTTTAAATATCATAATAATAATAAAAAAATAATGATGTTTTAAAGACTTCGTATAAATCAAAATATATTACCTTCTGCAGCACTGATTGTTTAAAATCAATTTACAATTTTATTTCATCAGTAATTTTTTATTTACAACCCTTGGCTTTGTTTTTTTAACGTTTGTTGTTAAAATTCATTTATTAATTCTATTCTAAGCAAGATTAATGTATGCAAAAAATACGTTCGATGAAATAAATTCGCGTAAGAAGGAAAATATACCTTAGAAATCGTATTGATAAAGCTATTTATTGATGAAGATTTTTCAAAGTTTCTAAAAGTTTCCTAAATATAGTCTGCATAAAGTTACAATATATTTTAATAATATAAATGACCATATATTTTAATTGAGACAAATAGATTACGAAAATTAGATATATAACACCAAGAAGGAAGCCCGCAACTTTATGCTGGATTGTTTAGGTCTTGACAGAGAAGAAATCTTTATATGGGTGAATATCAGGAAAAGTGCCAATTTGACCATGGAATTTTTCAATTTTTAAAGTTACTCAGAAAATAAAATTAATAGGGTATTTCAAATACACATTACTAACATTTTTTTTAAATTAGGGGCATGGTCAAAGTGAATAACTACCCCCATTTTAGGGGGGTTTTTGAGCGTTACCGACATGATGAGAATGCTACCGATCTGACAAATATTACAGATTTCACACTTAGGGTACAAAAGTAAACACATTCACTACCTTTTATGTTTAAAATAATAATAATAATTACTTAGAATATAATAACACTTACACAGCCTGAAGGCTTTTTTGTTTCATAAATAAAAGTGGAGACTAATTAAAAGTTAGTTAAAGTTTAAATTAGTGCGACAATTTTTTTTTCAAACAGATAAATAGGTTAATAGTTAAAAAATCAAATTAAAATAAAATTCTTAACACAATCTTACAAAACGTAATTAATTCAAGACAGTCAGAGTTTGGCGGGGGAGGGAGATTTGCACTAAAATGTTCGTAGGTTTTCCATTTCAAAACAAAATTATATTTTCGGACAGGCCCGTCATTTGGGGGGGGGGAGGTCAATCTCCCCCACCCCGGACTTTGAAAAATCAATGTATTGGCATATAAGTGGGCGTGGTTTTCGCCACTTTTTGGTAAATTTTACATTGTGTAAGCACCCTTTGCCCCCCCCCCCCCCATCCTGGAAAAATTCGAAATGACGTCCCTGTTTTTGGGTGCAGTAGTTACGAACGAAAGTCTGAATATTGATGTAAAAGAAAAGAGGGTGAAAAATGGTAATAAATTTGCTTGAAAACTCAAATTTAGCGGAAAAATTAACGTTTTTGAAGAATTTAAAAAAACAATAAATAAACTGCTTCCAATAATTAAAAATTGGCAGGAAAAACGATGCACTTGAAATTATCGTTATTCTTTAAAACTCAACTCATAATAAGAAAAGGGAATTGCGAGAAAACGTCGGTAACGCACGCATCAATTTCGTAACAAATATCTTCTATTTCGGCGTTGTCGACATGACCACTGCCGACATGACAAATTTCCCGCAATATGATAGCTGAACATCCCTAATTAAAGATTCGAAAATAAAAACACCTTATTATGTCCATGGCAATAGGTTTCTTTTCCATTATGCAAAAATATATTGAAAAATTAATTTATTTTGTGTCTCAATTTCCGCTGCCGACATGACACTTCATTTGGTAGATACAGAAAAGTCAAGATTAAAAAAATCTTACCTGTAATTCAATGCAGCAGAAGTAAAAATTTTCTATCGGAACTGAAACATAACATATTAGAGCTTCACCCGGCGTAATTTTCAGGCGCCAAAAATGTTTTGGGTAGATATTATCATTCCGGAAGTTGGTTCACTAGCTATGTTATGAAAACTTGTGACAAGCAAGAATTGCTTTTTTTTTATCGATCTAAATTCATTTTAACTGCAACACAACAGTTAATTGTCATAGCTGAACATAAAACACGTAATTTACTTTTGTATTTGTTTCTGCTGCGATGTTTTATAATCCACAGGCTTTTTTTTTAATTTTGCGATTCGAATGTGTGACGCGCTGCCGACATGACATTGAGGCAATAAAAAGAGTTCTATTGTCACAAATTGAAGTAAAACCTGAAAATTTTCTCATGGATCGTATGTGGGACGCAGCTTACTATATGAAAAAAGGAAAATTTTTGGTTTTTATTTGGAAGTGCTTAAGAAATTCATTTGTGACTTAAATTAGCACTTTTCCTGATATTCACCCATATATCTTCTATTACATTTGAGCTAAACCGGAACCTGGAAACGGCAAAATGCTGTGATCCGTGCATCCTTCACAATGCTCGCAGGTTAGGTTTCTCTCAGCTGTCGTTACTGATTTTCAGAAGACTTTTTGGCTCCTGGTCTGACCAAGAGTTAGACTAGATGAGACGAGAATCAACAACAACGAGAAGCTTACGGCTGTGAGGGATGGATGTCAAACAACCATGTATACTGGCCACTACTCATATGAGCTATACACAGGGACGTCATTTAGAACTTTTTCAGGCGGGGGGGGGGGGCAAAGGGTGCATACACAATGTAAAATTTACCAAAATGCGACAAAAACCACGCCCACTTATATGCCAATACATTGATTTCCCAAAGTCAGGGGGGGCAATTGACCCCCCCTGCCCCCCTAAATGACGGGCCTGGCTATACATTTAATGCGTAGACGTAATTAATTTTTTCTTAAATTGCAATAAAAATATTGATCAAGACAAATAAATCAGCGAAGAACATTTCTCTTTTCACTTGAAACTTTTTTAATTAAATATCAACAAAAACTTTAACCAGTAAAGTTTTGCTTTCTCGAAACCATTCTTGGTGTTTTAAGTTTTATTGTTTCACTCTATTGAAAAAAAAATACGAACACAAAGGTATAAGAATAGGAAGTGGTAAGGTCTAAAAGGAATTTTCTCCAAAAAAGTTGAAAATGGTTAGCTTCTGGTAAAGATTTAAAGCTTTAACATAGTTTTTTTTTTAGTCCTCTCTGCGTAAAAATACTTATGTAGCGAGTTTTTCTTGCATCGAAAGATAATAGGCGCAATTCCAAAGAGATTTATAACACAGTGCCAGACACATAATTTGCTTCCTCCTTCACTAAAAAATATTTTCTGAAACAAGTTGATAAATTTTCTACACGACTTTCCACCTCCTTTGTTAACATTTTCTTTGTATACCTTCTGGAATGTAACTTTGTAAAAAATCCCTCGTTGGAGAGCTTAAATTTATTTTTTACTACAATGCAGTAACATTTTTTGCAAAACTAAACATATTTTCATTAGCTTTTTGAAATTGCATATTGAGTTAGTTAAACTTTTAATTACATTTCTGAAGAAGAAAAAAAGCGGAAATAATTATTAGCCGAAATATTCTACAGCCATACTTCTGAACTTCCTTGCTTAAAATCCCACATAGCCCTGACTAGGGGCTCAATAAACTCTAATATTATTCAATAGAATCGAATACGAATAACTTTTTCTATTAATTTCGTAACTAGAAATTTCTTTTGTCCCTCCAGGAAGAAAATTTCTAGATACTCCTCTGGTAGATAAAATTCTATTGAATCGAACCTATTCTAGTTGAATAAGATTTTAAATCAAAGTCCCCCGACTTTGACACTTAATGTCCCAGTTAAACATTTAATCTTTTCATTCGGAAGTTTTTAGACAAATCAAGGAACTTCAACAGCATTTAACTTATTTTTCTCTAAGCTTTTTACTTTCTCTTAACGCCGTAGATGTAACAAAATATTAAGTATTTGTGACATGAAATATATTACGCTATTGACAATGACTAAATGAGGGATCTAATAAGAGCAAAAAAGATAGCATTGTCACATCGAAAACGATTAATTTTTCTATTAATTTCGTAACTAGAAATTTCTTTTGCCAAGAAGGAAATTTCTAGCTACTCCTCTGGTATATAAAGTTCTATTCAATCGAACCAGTTCTAGTTGAAAAAGATTTTAAATCAAAGTCATCCGACGTTGACGCTTAATGTCCCAGTAAAGCATTTAATGTTTTCATTCGGGAGCTCTTAGACAAATCAAAGAACTGCAACAACATTTAACTTCTTTTTTTCTAAGCTTTTTACTTTCTCTTAGTGCTGTAGATGTAACAAAAGATTAAGTATTTGTGACTTGAAATATATTACGCTATTGACAATGACTAAATGAGGGATCTAATAAGAACAAAAAAGATAACATTGTCACTGTTAAAATTTTGGGAATAACTGGAGCAAATATTAGGAAACTTTTACTTTTCTTTGTGGAAATGGCGATATTAGTTTTCATACTATCTCTTTTTACTCTCACTGATTTAAGGAAATTAAATCGTGAAAGTTCCTATATGATTTGAACGTTTTTCTCGTATTACTAGAGACTTATGTCAATCTAGTTGTTTCGTCATTTACCTCCTTAGCTTACCGCTGCTTCAACTGCCCTAGTTACTTTTATAATTAATGATAAAAATGTAGTTTCTGAGCGTATGCTATTAAATTCAAGAAACATGTCTAAGGACATGAAGTTAAGGCTTAAGGGTTAAAAAGGTTGAAATTTAAGGCTTAGAATATATACTGTCGACGCTCGATATAATGAACGTCTCCGTCCTACAGAAAACGGTCTTTATAACGAGTGGTCGCTATAAGAGGTAGAACATAGAGTATATCTGGATATAGTTGGGGTTTTTCTCACCGGTCGTTATATTAGGATGGTCTTTATAACGTGTGGTCGTTATAACGAGAGTCGACTGTATTAATATGTGCACTCTAATGTGTCTTAATACCTTATGTACTACAGTTATGTTAGCGTTCTAGGTGGATGAACAAGCGTATTTTCGGCTGAAGAAACTTTCTTGGACGGATAAACATCAAAACTTGTTAATATAGGATAAACTAAATATCACAAAACACTGCTGCATAACATAGATTTGAAAAAGAAAAACCTATTTGTTAAAAACTTTTGTATGGAAGCATGGTTATGGTTATGTACTACAGTTATGTTAGCGTTCTAGGTGGATGCACAAGCGTATTTTCGGCTGAAGAAACTTTCTTGGACGGATAAACATCAAAACTTGTTAATATAGGATAAACTAAGTATCACAAAACACTGCTGCATAATATAGATTTGAAAAAGAAAAACCTATTTGTTAAAAACTTTTGTATGGTAGCATGGAAATGCTTGGAATGTTCAACATGTTTACAATTCGTAGCTAGTGTTTTTTTTTTAATTTATGCATATTTTGTAGTGATGAGAATAAAATTTTGAAAAAAAAGTCAGAAGTGGTGCCATGAATTAGGAACTTTTTGGTGACTTTAGCTAAATGGCGATATAAAAAGAGTCATTTTGAGGAGATTGGCCTGGGCAGTTAGTTTTTTTTCTCCGTTTTTTTTTTTTTTTTGCTAACGTCTGTCAAACGTATATCTGCATCAATTATCACCAGAACAGAAAAAATAACTCATGTTATTTCTATCACATGCACTATTTGTAGATTTATCGTAAATAAATTACAAAGTACCTGCATTCAAAATAAGGTTCTGAGCAATGTATTAATTGCGCTACACTTTTCTTTTATAGTTTTTGTAAGAGGTTGCTATTTTCTTATTGTTGACGCAGAAAAAAAAGAGAGAAAGAATGAAAAAAAAACCCGTTTATTTAAATTTAACAGTGCTGCCCTGTTTACATTCTTAAACAGAATTGCTGTAAAATGATATAAGTTTAATTCCAAAACTCACAAAACTAAATTAAAAAATATATATATAACATATTACGCTCGTGCAAGAATGCACGAAGCCCAAGTCCTTCCAAACACAATATTAATCTTACCTTAATTCTTTGTTCAAATAACTAGCAGAGTTTCAGCAGTGTCCTTCATTGGTGTAGCAATAATCGAAATGACTGCCTTCCGTATAAAAATAGTTGCATTTATTCTATATCCAAGAATGTAAATAAAAGAAACGTATTTACAAAACGACCTAAAACAAACAACTGACAAGACAGCCAACTTAAAACTCATTGCCGAAACATGCAGTCGACTCTTTAAGTACAATTCTGAGATGCAACAATTTGCATACAGTTAAATCAAATGAAACTGTGGCGTCAAATTACGACAGAAAATAAAAATTCCAACGTAATTTTTTAGATTGTTAGTACACAATTTGTTTACTTGTTTTGTTTGAGGTATCACTTATCAATGGCTGATGTTCATACGCTTGACTTAAAAAAAAGGGGAGAGGGGTTGTTTAAATTGCTTAATGAAAAAATCAATTTTTTGCATGAATCATATGAAGTAACTAATAACAGTAAAAAAGTTAAGAGATGATATGTTTTGAATTATAAGCACTTTATTTTTTAATGTGTTAAAAAATGATGTTTCTTACCATCAATGATTGACTATTAGTGTATGGTTAGACAGTCAATGATTTAGCTCTAAAAGAAACCTCCTTTGTGGCTGTTTGACTGGCTAGAAATAAAGAGATAGATTACTAGGTTTCAAACTATTAAACTTCAAAGTGATCTCGATAATGATATCATAAATATCAATTCAAGCGATAAAATTGATTTTATGACCTAACTCTTGGAAGATTTTGCTTAACTATTACTAACGATCACATCTTTTTCAGTAATATGCTTCCACTGAAGCTTATAAAATTATTCTTATAAATTTATAAAACTATTTTTATAAGTTTATAAACCGGTAAAGATAAAATTTGAAGTGTTTAGAGAATAATGACGTGATGTATCTGAAATAGAGAAATTATCAGAGTTTGCTGAAAAACAATTTTCACATTGAATCGTACTTTTGTTCTCGTGAAATTCAGCAAATGCCTTGAATTTTAAGTTAAAGCTCACTATAACACATTAAAACAAAGTAAAGTTAATTTTACGCCGAAGTTATTGCTTTCTATCAATAAATGTGAAGTCAGGAAGTTAAAAAAACAAAAAAATAGGTTTTTTGAAATCAAAACAGTTTACTATCTGTAAGAGCAACAATTTATGGTATACTTCACCCATTTGCCTATTTGTCAAACTACTTCAAACTCTTTGGATAAGAATGGATAAAATGAAACAATTTGCCGAGAGTGTTTCAAATCTCAAAATTTTAAGTATGAGGAATTATACTACTCATCCCTTAACCGTCCTAAGAGTTATTTTGTAAGCGTGCAGTCATTTAAGAACTAAAGAAAAAGCATGAATAAGTAGTTAGTAGGCGATATTTTTGGTTTTCCCGAAAACTGAAAATATAATTAAAAATAAAACTTACAAAGCTGATCAAAATACCATCAGTTCTCACTAGGCATAAACTAGAGGATGAACAATAGTTAAATATAGTGGAGTCTCGTTAACTCGAAGCCTTATAACTCGAATATTCCTTTATCTTGAAGTTTTATTTAGTCTCAAACTCTTGAGAAGGCAGTGGCAACTTCCTTTAACTCGAACTAGCACTAAGTCGAAGTTTTTAGCGTTTGACTTCGATAATCGAGACTCTACTGCATAGACAACAAATTAAATGACGGTTCGTCCAAACAACATTTGCAATTACCGTTAAGTCGGGTTACATGGACCCTAGGGGGTTACTTGAGCCCATTACAGTAAAATGATAAAATTTTGGTTTGGTATTTACTAGTTGAAGACTTGCACGTAGTTCCTCGTTTCTCCGCTAGGTAGAAGCACTCTGCAGTCTCTAACGCTAGTACCAAGCCCAGATTTTATCATTTTACTGTGGGCTCAAGTAACCCCCTTGTGGGTCCAAGTAACCCGACTTTACTGTACTCATTGATTTATGAAAGCAACAATTGTGAAGACCCGTCCTGCAACTGCTAGAAGCCACATATTTGCAATTAAAAGCTGCCTGTTTGTTCTTTTACCCATTTATACCCATCATAAATGCAGGAAAGCAACAATTGAGCACATTCTTCCTTCACCACAAGCCCCTTACTTACTAAAAAAGATGATGTTTCGTCAATACAGCAGTTACAGTCCACCATTGAGCACTAAAACAACACTTGTCAGATTCATTTTGCATCTTCCAGAAGTCCCATATACTTACAATAAAAAATAAATAAATAAATAAAAAAAATTGGTTAGGAAAAAAAAAGAAAACAGGAAAACTTTAAACCCAGTATCAATTTCTTAACGAAAATAGAATTATTGAAAAGCAAAAAATTACCAAACCCTCAAAACCTGATACATTTCTTTAGATGTTTCATTTCTACCAACAGCAGTCTTTTTAATGAATTTTAGATGAGTTTACCATATTTTAGTACATTTTGCAATTACAATAAGTCGGCCAAAATCAAACATCGCAAATATAATTAGTCTATACATTTTAAGAGTCGTATGCAAATTATTAAAAAAAAACTTTTTGTGGCAGAAAATATTCGTTATCCTGTATTGCAAATGCGTCTTAAATAAAAGTAGATCTTAATGTTTTAAATTTTTATCTCATAAGTATTATTCTATTGTCGTTTACTAATTGTTTTTATTGGGGAGAGGGGGTCATGTTTTTCATTGATTTTACTAGACTTTTTTGTGTTGTCTGCGAAACACGTTTCATTTCATATTTTAATATCAAATTGGCTGCATGCTATATCTATTCTTCTGGGGATTGTACTTTCTCCTTACATATCTTCCCCACCAAAAAAGTATGAAACAATGTTGTCCTCAACATCTAACTAATACCAATCAATGTCCACCATCTTGTAGCATATGTAACTAACACTGTAACATTTTGCTCCAGAATAAACTACTTTCCAAACGGAAAACAATTCTAAAGAGCAGAATTATAATTCTTTTCAAATCTCTTTTCCGAAATACATTTCCTTTGTCGGTTCCGACAGAAATGAGAACAATTCCCCAGATACCAGAAAAAAACATTCGGCCACTATCAATGCACAAGACTTCCCATACTCTCTAGCCTCCAAAAGCTAAAGTCTGAGCACTGTCATATTAACTCACTGGGGGGTTATGCAATCGTCTTCTAAAAGGAATGTTTAATGGTTTCTCTTACAGAGCAAACGACTTTTTAGGCAATAGAGAAAGGATGTTTTAGATAGTTACGTTCGATACGTAACTTAGTGATCGTCGTACGTAGCTGAAAGAAAATTAATTAAAGCTGTTTGTACATTCCTTGCAATTTGGTTTGTTTAGTAGCGCAATTTACAATGCTTAGAAATAGGAACGTTGGTATAAAATGTTTTAAAATTATGTGCGTTTCTTTCTTTGTTTAAAGTAAACTTAGACTATATATCTGACCGATACAAAAATATATTTATTCATTTTTATGCATATTTTTTTTCTAATGGGGCTGAGTAAGAAGCTTTATCCTTTTTGCAGACCTAGTGCGATCTGTCATTTTGTATTCAGTATCTGTATTTTTTCTTGGAGCCAACAAAGTATGTCAACTTCAGATATGTTTTTTTTTTATCGTAGTCGAATGAAAGAAAATAACAAGAAGTTCTGTCAAGAACTAAACGAACCTACTTTCCCGTACATCGACATCGGCATTCTCGCATCTGATCATTATTCTCTTGATTATCTGAGACTGAAAATTATATCAAACATACCTTTTTAGCACTTAGAGCTGATTTCGAAAAGCAAAATATACCCCTCTCATCAGATGAAATAGCCAAGTAAAAAGTAATTAACGAATAAATAAAGTTTTGTCGCATCTTTTAAAGAGTGTAACTGTTACAGTTCCTCCGTAGAAAAAATCCTCCATCGTTTTCAAAAAAAAAAAAAAAATAATAATATTAATAATAAAATAAATAAATAAATAAAAGTACAAACAGCATCAAAACACATTTTATCAAAGAAAGAAGAAAAAAAAAAGAAAAACAAAACTCGTCCGTTAATAAAATGTCTCGAATTTCACTTTTAATCCGTTGCCAGTTGTTAAATATGAACAAAGAATAAAATGTTCTCGTGAATGAAAAAAAAATTGTTACAAAAAAAATCGTCTGCCAAAAAAAAAAAAAAAAAACAAATAATAAATAAAATAAAATAAATGAATAAATAAACAAAAAAATCTTCTGCACAGTCAGTCATTTCTTTTCTGAGCCAGCATTTCCGCCATGTTTGCGGAGTCGGAGTCGGAATCAGAGTCCTCACAGAAGATTACTCAGAGAAGTACTTTACAAACATTATTTATCAAAACCATTTTCTTACAAAGTTAGTTTGAAAGAAATACGACTTTAAGTTCAGGATCAACTTAAATTCCCCGTAGACGCTACTGTTATTTTTTTTTCTGAACGGTTCAATATTGAACGAAAAATGGTTCAAATCAAAAAGCAAAATATGGGAATGTATGGGAAAGCATCTCCGAGATCTTTCAAACAAAAAAAAATTTTATTCCATTCGGACGGTTCACTCAAAAGTTATTAGGTGGGGAAAGGCTGCTTAAACGGTTCAATGTTGAACCAAAAATGTTCAAATTGAAATTTTAAATATGGCAATAAAGTATCCTTGCCGAGATGCTTCGAAAAAAAAAAGTTTGTTTAAATCGGACTGTTCATTCAAAAGTTATTAGTTGTGACAGCTTGTTTGAACAGTTCAATGTTGAACGAAAAATAGTTCAAATCGAAAATGTAGATACGGGAATGAAGTGTCCTTGAAAAGATCTTTCGAACAAAAAAAAAGTTTGTTCAAATCGGACTGCTCACTCAAAAGTTAGCATCGCGGGACAGGTTGTTTGAACGGTTCAAAGTTGAACCAAAATTGTTCAAATCGAAAAATCAAATATGGGAATGAGCTGTACTCGCCGAGATCTTTCCAACAAAAAAAAGTTTGTCCAAATCGGAATGTTCATTCAAAAGTTATTAGGGGGGTACAGACAGACCGACCGACCGACACACAAATTCCCCATCTCAATACCCTACTTTCAAATTTTTAATTTTTCGATATTCATTTTACCTTTTTATTTTTTTAACTTGGCGATATTTTTTAGACTTGGCGATATTTTTTACATGCATTAAGCTACTTTTAATACTTTTTTCGTCTTTCTTTTATTTTTAACGGGAAAGTAGGCTAAAAACACGTACTTAAATAAAAATGTATCTATTTTAATTATTAATACAATGTGATCTAGTACTGTATGGCCAGAATTAAGTGTTGTCAGGAACCAAATTTGGAATATAATTTGTTTGAAATATTTTAAAAGATATAGCGTGAATATTGGTGGAAATATTTTAACCTGCTTTTAATGTTTAAAATTTACCAACAATGTTTCGCCACTAGAGTATGCAAATCGTGTGGCCTTTATTTGTTGACAAGAGTTATTTGAGGACAATAGTACTAGTTAAACTGATAAAGTTTCAGTGAGAATAAAGTAGTTGGGCCGAGTTAGATGTTTTTAATGATAGTTAGGGCTGCTACTTGCTTAAGCATTGTAAGCAAAATATATGAGTTAGTTTCGTTCAAGTTTAGTTCTGCAGGGGTTGGTGTAGTGTTACTTTTTTTTTCGTGCGTTTAACGTCTTCATTGTGCGTCAAAGTCAAATGTTTTTCTTCTTCAAACTATCTCTTTTGCTCGTTTAGAGAATAGAGACAGAATTCATACGAAGAAAGTTTCTTCAAAACAAAAATAAAGATATAAATGAACTTGATACTGTACGTCTAGTTTTTAATATTCATTCCCTTTTTAACACATAAGATACAAGATGAAATAACTGATTAAGGTGTGAATAGTTTGACTACCTTAAGTTTTCTCATTTTTTAAAATTATTGCCTTAAATTCTTTGAATCACTTTGAAGTGTTTTAAAACGACATTAACAATGGAAATTTTTCAAGATGAAGAAAATTAATTTTTTGTAGCAGCTAGGAATGCTATGTTGCGTAATTTGGGTAGAAAACCTTGAAGGTATACTTCCCAAGCACGCTTGAGGCTCCTTTTATAGACCCACTGAAATGATTAAAGACTCATAAAAATAATTCCAGTTATGTAGCAATGTTTGTTCAACTCTGCAAATGAATTTCGGAAGCCTTTTTGCAATGTCTAAAAATTTTACAGCAATTTAGTAGATGAAACTATATTCAAATTTAATTACCTAGTAAAATTTCATTGGCGCATAATAAGTTCTTTTTTTAAAAATATGTATCTGTTTTGACACGTTGTTAATATTAAAATTGCATTTAATTTTTAGCCAATACTTTTTTCCCTTAATTTTTTCCCCTCATTTTTTCTTCGCAGGAAAATAGATTTATACACTGCTCGACATTGAAAATGCAACACCAAGAAGGAGTGGTCAGAAATTCACGCAAATTTTACCGTAGACGCACGTCACTGAGTTATTCAAATGATATGAAATGCGCAGCTCTCCGACGCACGTGAAGTAAGATATAAGAGAATGAAGTTGAAAAGTGGGCTATGTTCATGTTGGTTTTTCTGCCAGACTAATTATCGGAGAAATTTGGTTTTTGTCTCGAAGGATACGTGTGATAGGAGGAAATGCCACGCCGTCCTCAACGAAGACACTTCCAGCATATAGACGACTTTACAAGGGGTATGGTGATCGGACTGAGAAGGGGAGGTTGGTCCATACGTCAAATTGCAGCTGATACCCACATGGATGCAAGCACTGTGCATCGGCTGTGTCGGAGATGGTTGGAAAGAGGAAATGTAGCCACATTGAGGGGTGCAGGTGCAGCCAGAGTGACGTCAGACCGCTTGGATCGACGGATTCACCGACAAGCTGTGGCGGACCCGCAAGTCACTTGTACGTCGATTCTGCAGCACGTGCAAGGTACCCTGGATGTTCCTGTGTCGACCAGAACCATTTCCCGTCGACTGGTTGCACGTGGCCTGCAATCACGGCGCCTGCTAAGAAGACTGCCTTTGACCTCACAACACAGACTCCAACGTTTGGAATGGTGCCGGACCACAGCGACGTGGATGGCAGAATGGCAAACCGTAGTGTTCTCATGTGAATCCCGCTTCTGTTTGTCCAGCGATAGTCATCGCATACGTGTGTGGCGTCGACGTGGAGAAAGATCGAATACGGCAGTAACTGTGGAACGCCCCACAGCGCGACAACGTGGCATAATGGTTTGGGGCGCTATTGCATACAATTCCGTATCACCTCTCGTTCGTATTCGGGGCACTATGACGGCCCAACGATATGTAGGTAATGTACTGCTGCCGGTGGCAATCCCCTACCTTCAGGGTCTGCCAAATGCAATTTTTCAACAGGATAACGCCCGGCCTCACAGTGCTCGAATCAGCCAACATGCTCTAAGAGGTGTACAGATGCTTTTCTGGCCACCATACTCTCCTGACTTGTCACCAATCGAACATGTGTGGGACGTGATTGGACGCCGTTTGCAGAACCTGTCACTGCCTCGTTCAGAGGACGAACTGTGGCAAATGGTTGAAAGTTAATGGAGTGCCATCCCTCAGGACACCATCCGCAGGCTTATTGACTCCATGCCTAGACGTGTTTCTTCGTGCATCGCTGCCCGCGGTGGTCCTACTTCTTACTGAGCCGACGCCGTCCTCGCTCTAAATTTTGCTTATTTATTTTGAAATAAATATCACTTATTGTTCCATGCTATCTCTGTCTTCGTACCGAATTTCATCAATTTCTGATCACTCCTTCTTGGTGTTGCATTTTCAATGTCGAGCAGTGTATATTTTCTATTTTCCAAGACTTAGGACATTATAATAAAATGTTTTCAATAAAAAGAACACAAATATAAGTTGAAAATGATAAAGAAAAAACAGTTTAAATGATGTTTGAAAAATTAACATCGATTAATAGACTAACAATTTGAGTTTTTCTTTTATCATCTGTACTTTCAAAAAAAAAAAAAAAACTCTGCTTTATGTTCTGAAGGATTTTAAGTAATTTGTAATTTTTATTTTGCAGATTCTGGTTGGCTCCATTAAGAAATTCTGAACGTGCTTACTTCTTCCTCTACACCTTTCGTTTGGTTTCTTCTTATTATTTGAAGAAAGTTTATTTTCGGATTTATGTTTCCCAAAATTTCATCGCAAAAAAGCATAAAGTAGTCTCAATTGGTAGGTTGACTTTTTGAAATAGATGAAATTGCATAGAATTAAACAGTATGATCTGTTTCTAATACGCTAATCACGTTAAACGTTGGATTTGATGAATAAATAAGAAAATAATGAGCACAATAATAGTAATAAAACTTTAAATTATAAATAATTCAAGTGTTTGCATAACTGACTGTGCCAACTAGCACCTAAGGCATTTTCTAAAAAACATGGCAGCCCTACTAGGAATAAAAACGAAGGGAAATGCAGTAAGTGCATCAATCCTCAGGGTATTAGTCACTGTGTTCACCCTAAACTAGGAATACTTGAAAAAAAAAAGGGGTAATGGTACTTAGAAATGAAAAGTAAGTCGAAAAAAAATCACTTCTCAGCTCGAAAAACACCAGAAAAATCCATCTTCAAACTCAGGCTGAAACTTTTGTGGATGATGCAACAGGTTGGCTGGAATGGCTCATCAGGACAGCAGTGCTGTGGGCACTCTGTGGTAGAAATCAAAAGAAGAATGCCAACGTACCCATTATTCTAAATAGCCCCGGTCTCCCCTAATTGAATAAAGAGTTTAGTTTTTTTTGGGACCTGGTCAGGATCAGAAGAATGAGTGTTACTTAAGCACACAAACAGCACTCATTCAGCCATTATTTTTGAACTGTAAACGGAATACAAAAATGTTCATTTTTAGACGAAATTGCAACTAGTAACACCAGGATAATCAACACTAGGGACACCAGGTTTGTAGAAGAACTATTCACATTGACCATTATCTGAACAACTATTCAAATCCAACTTATTGGAATGCTACTACTGAGAAACGCAACTTCAAGACCACATGTAAGCCATAATAACAAACATCAGCATTTTTTTCTTCTAAATGAAATCACTGAAGAAACTCTTACCTTTATATAAATACAAGACTTTGTGTACTTGTAGTAAAGTTTTCGTTCGCAACATCAAGACCAGATGCAAGGCCAAATAAAGAGCAAAAGCAAATTTTTTTTCTGAAAGAAATAACTGAAGATCCTCTTACCTCTATACAAAAACAATATTTTGCGCACTTGTGGTAAAGTTTTCGTTAGTACAGCGATGAGAAGTATTACTACCAAAACAAAAGAACAGCAGAGACACCTCTAGCAGATTTTTTTCTCTACTTAATTTGGTAAAAATTCATGAGGAAAATGTTTTTGTTTGTAGCAGCGTAATGAACCGAACGATTAAACTAGCCGTTTAAGAATATACCTGAAAAACTCAAAGGCTTTTAATTCTAGGTGATATCTTTTAGAAATAAGCAACAGAAATATATATGTCTAAAAGTACTAATTAAATAAATAAAATAAATAAATGAATTAAAAAAAATCGTTTCTTAAATTAAAAATGATTTGTGTTCTTTTAAAATGACAAAGCGTTCCACCACAAGAGTTTAACTGCGAAAATGTCTATGAAAAGATGTGTACCGTACTTTTTTAATAAAACTCAATAATGCAAAGACGCAAAAAGGAAAGATAGCTGCAAATAGTATGTAGTGGTTGTCGCTGCTTGGTTTGAAATTCCACTAATGTGGGGATTTAATCACTTACACTGTGATTTAAAAACAGTGTACTTGAGTAAAGTTAAAAGTCCTTTTTTTAAGTTTATTAATAAGCTATGTACTTTATTCTATACAAATGTACCGTTAGAGATGTCTACTTTAAGAAAAAAAATCACAAAAAACAAAGCTGGTGCAGCAGAAGCATCAAACAAGCAAACATTTATTTAAAATATGTTTATAAACTTGTTTTTTTGTTTGTGTGTGTGTCTAAATGCATTTAAAAGAATACATACACAAAATTATAATGCTTGTTTTTATTTTGCAGTTTTGTGCGAAGTTTCATCTAATCAAGTCCATTGCTTCCAAAGAAAATTGCAAGCTGAGCTCATCTTTCATTGAAAAAGATGTATCTAATACGCAATTGAAGAACTATCATCCAGCGTATCTACTCAAGATTACCATCTAAAATATATCACAAAAAATGAAAACAAAAACATTTGTCACGAATTACGAGCTGAATTTCGTAAGATTATGACACTGGCTGTGCTACTTTCCCATTGTTGTTTTTAGGGTTCAGATTTTCACATGCATAACAAACACTTCATGAAGGAAGAGAGGAGAGTTAATTGAAGAAATTAAAATAAAATAAGATAAAATATATCTAAAGATTCGGGCATTTAATAGAATGCTATTCTATTGAGATTCTAGAAATTACATGAATTCAATACAAATAAACAATGAAAAATTTTTCAGAGCTAAATAACATGTGTTTAAACTGTTTTCCGCTTTTGGTGTTCACTGAAAAATTACATATTAGAATATTTAATTCAAGTTCAAGGATGATAAATGTTATTGTATCTGCCTGACTTGCATTTGAATTTTCAGTCATACCTACCTTATGACTGAATGTTTTGAGAAAATAAAATTCAAGCAAAACTACTAAAGCATGGCAGAATTTTTAGAACTTCCTCTTCTTTTTTATAACATGTCTATAAATTGCAGCTCTTTGTATCCTTTCCTCAACGACTCAAACTGTACGTATCCAGACGACTCAAACTCAAATGGACCGGATGTGTTCTTTGGCCCACCGCTACTCATTGTCGAGTTCGCCAAGATCCTCTACGGCATCGTGTGCTTAGTAGGACTATGTGGTAACACTTTAGTCATCTACGTCGTGTGCAGATTTTCCAAGATGCAGACTGTGACGAACATGTACATCTTAAATCTTGCTCTGGCTGACGAGATGTTTCTCATTGGATTACCCTTCTTACTGACCACCATGATTTACAACTCATGGCCGTTTGGAAGAGTTATGTGCAAGGTTTACATGACGACTACCAGTATCAACCAGTTCACCAGCAGTCTTCTCTTGACCGTTATGAGTGCAGATCGGTATGTGGCAGTTTGCCATCCAATTCAGTCACCAACGTATCGCACACCTTTCATTGCTAAATTCATCTGCCTCACAGCATGGACGATATCAGCTCTTCTCATGGTCCCTATTTATATGTATGCAGGAATCATAAAACCAACTCCTGATTTTATAACATGCAATATATTTTGGCCAGAAAGCTCATATATGAAAGGTGAAATGGCTTTCACTCTCTATGCTTTTACCCTCGGATTCGCTGTTCCATTGGTGTTGATTCTGGTCTTTTACTTCTTGGTGTTGTGCAAGTTAAGGACTGTTGGGCCAAAGAATAAAAGTAAAGAAAAAAGACGCTCCCATCGGAAAGTGACATACCTTGTGCTGACCGTTGTGACTGTTTATGTCATA
Source organism: Uloborus plumipes (assembly GCA_038373865.1). Lineage (NCBI taxonomy): Eukaryota > Metazoa > Arthropoda > Arachnida > Araneae > Uloboridae > Uloborus > Uloborus plumipes. The sequence goes on from JAXGGA010006364.1 coordinate 43,499, forward strand.
TGTTGGCTGCCGTATTGGAGCGCACAGCTGTGGCTAACCTTTATGCCACCAACCTCTGGACAAAACGTTGTAAGTTTTACTTTGATGTTGCTGGTCGGATGCTTGTCTTACGCTAACTCTGCAGTGAATCCAATTCTGTACGCGTTTTTAAGCGATAACTTCAAGAAGAGCTTTGCCAAAGCATTTACATGTGCCGCACAAAGAGAGGTCAATGCACAGTTGGCTGTTGAAAACAGTTTCTTTCCAAAACGAACAAGAAGAGGTTCATCCACACGTACTGGAGACAAAAAGACTGAAACGTCTCAAGCGTTAAAAACTCGAAGTAGAGAAATGGAGCAGTCAACTGCCATAACGATGATGAAAACGGAAAAAGATGGAACTTCATTGAAAAATGGGCTAAGTAAACCAGCAAATGAAAACGAAATAACTGAAGTTTAAAGAAATCTTGATTTTTTTTTAACCTTTTAAGGATTATGTTACATACTTGTGCGTGCCCCTTAAGTTCAAATTTGCTTTAAAATTATTGAATACAAATAAATTATAATTATGACACTGCTTTCGGACAACATATTTTTACTTAAGAGTAACAACAACTCATCACCCAGCGTTGAAAAAAATTAATTTTTCTCAAACATCACAAAGAAAAAAAAAATCTACATTCATGCCATTACTCTTTAATTTCATTGCACACTTTTTATTCAAAATAATCTTTATATTGAATATTAAAAATTTGTAGGTCAAAATATACTGAAACAATTTTAGCAACTTGACTAATAATAAATGTTAATAAGCTGTCCAAATAATAGTTAAGCGATAAATAAAGACCACATCCTACTACTAAGCTCCTGGTTCTAAAAAGGTTAAAACATTTTCTTTTCAGCCTGTTTTTCCTTAAAAGTAAGAAAAAGACGAAAAAAGTATTAAAAGTGGCTAATGCATCTTAAAATCATGACAGAGTCGAAAACAAAAAGTCAAAAATTGCTAAAATAACCAAATAAATATCGAAAAACTAAAAAATGGAAAGTAGTGATTTAAGAGGGGAAAATTGTGTGTTACCTCCTCCCTAATTATTCTTGAGTGAACAGTTCGATTCAAACATTTTTTTGTTCAACTTTAAACCGTTCAAACAAACTGACCCCTTCAACCCATAAAAATTTTGAGTGAATAGTCCGATTTGAACAAATTATTTTTTTGGTCGAAAGATCTCAGCAAGAACACCTCATTCCTGTATTTTACTTCTCGATTTGAACAATTTTTGGTTTAATTTTGAACCATTAACGCAAAACATGCACACCCCCCCCCCCCCAATAACTTTTGAGTTAATAGTACGACTTAAATAAACTTTGTTTTTGCTCGAAACGTCTCAGCGAGAGCACATAATTCCCACATTTGACTTCTCGATTTGAATAATTTTTTGTCAAATTTTGTACTGTTCAAAAAAATGCAACCCCCCCCCCCCCAAAAAAAAAAAGTTTCCTATTAAAAATCTGATTTGAACAAACTTTTTTTTTTGTTCAAAAGATCTCGGGGAGGATACCTCATTACCGTATATAAACTTTCGACTTGAACAATTTTTCTTTTAATTTTTAACAGTTTAACAGGCTGTTCCTCTCCCCTAATAACTTTTGACTGAACAGTTTATTTGAACAAACTTTTTCTTTTCGAAAGATATCCGCGAGGACAAAACATCTCCTGTCTCTTTGATTTGAACAATTTTCCGACCAATGTTGACAACCTTTAACACCTCCCCTAATTACTTTTGAGTTAAGATCCAGATTATTATTATTATTATTATTATTATTATTTTGGTTGAAAGGCATATTTCGTTTTCAGAACTTGAAATTAAATGCTAAAAATATATGTTTGATGCACATTTTCAGTCTCAAGCAATTAAGAGAATATTGATAAGATGCAAGAATGTTGATATTAGTTTACCTGAAAGTAAGCTCACTTACTTCTTGAAGTAATTTCTTGTTTACTTTTGAAGCAATTATTTATCTTCGATGAAAAATATTTTTTTTTCTCTTAATGTGATCTCATATATAGCACCTCTTTAAACGGAGCTTTAATTTTTAAAGCCAATATACTAGTGTTTAATGTATTTAAGAATGAGAGAGGTTTGTGAAATTTACTTTCGTACACGTAAAGTTTATATTTAATTCCAACCAGAATGCTCCATCGGTTCTCGTATGTCTTGTTGAACCCGAATTGTGTGGTTTTTCTGTATATGGACAGTACTCGCTTGTGAGGGGATGCCTGAAAATGAATGAAAAAAGAGTTAATCGTTTTTAAATTAAATACGTAATGTCTAAATAATTGCATCATTTAAGAACTAAGTAACATATTTACTAGCACATCATTATATTTTTATAAAATTTAAAAACAGTTTTTCTCATTCGACATACCTAAACTGATACAAATATAGTTATTATGGCTCTATAATGCTGATTCAATTATATTTCTTCAGAAGGGATAGTGGCATTTTTCTTTGAACTATTGTATCTATACACTGCAAAAAAATAAATTGTTGTTTTGACAGTATAGTGTTGGCAGTCGAGGTTCCAATTTAAAACTGTAAAATGTACAGTAATAAAATATAAAACTAGCAATTTTACAACTTCTCAGGGGTGCCCATCCCCCCAAGCTCAATGGCGCTAATTCCCTCCCCCCCCCCAAATTTTCACAACCCTCTTGTGCTTTTTTTTTTATTTTTACCTCTCCTTTTTATTTTATTTGTTTTTTAAAATAATACTTTTTTTAACTATATTTTTTTAAATATTTTTTATTTATCCTTTTAAATATTATTTATTTACTTTTATATTTATTATTAATTTTCTAAAAGTACTAATTATGCGTAGAACAGAGTCACTTTTTTTCTCTTCCTGACATTCCAGGTACACTCACACACACAAAATAAATAAATAAATAATAATATTAAAGAAACAAAAGAACTAATTTAAATTAAAAACATTAATTAATAAATATTTTTTATTAAAAAAACTCAGTAAATAATTTAAATAAATAATTAAATAAATAAATTAGTTTTAAAAAATCCCCCCAAAATTTTTGATGGCGCAACTAGCGCCATAATCCCCCCCTGTGGACGCCCCTGCAACTTCTTACTGAAAAGTTACAAATTTTAGTTTATTGCCGTAAAATTTAGCTGTATTATGCTGTAAAAACAACAGCATAATACTGGCAGCAGAGGTTCCAGTCAGTGTAAGATATACGGTAATAAACTGTATCATTGCAAATTTAGTTTATTACTGTGCATTTTACAGGTCCTTTATTACTATAAAATAAGCAATTTTTCAGTTTAGTACCGTAAAATGAGCAATTTTAGTTCCATACTGTAAAATGAGAAATTTGACAGTTTATCACTGTAAAATTAGTATCTTTTGAAGTTTATTACTGTAAAATTAGCATCTTTTGAAGTTTATTACTGTAAAATTAGCATCTTTTGAAGTTTATTACTGTAAAATTAGCATCTTTGGAAGTTTATTACTATAAAATTAGCTGTATTATACTGCAAAAACAATTCATTTTTTACAGTGTCTGTCAGTTGATGCATTTTCTTTGTCAGTATTGTATTCCAAAGCAAATAAAATATGCATAGATAAAGATCGTGAAACATTCAAAATTAATTAGATATGCTTTTGCTAATACTATTTCTATTTTTGGAACTTCCATATTAGAATTTTTTCGATCATAATATGGTGCTAAAATGTCGCATACACAAATATATGAGCTTAGATATTATTAAGAATATTCTCTCAAAAGCTTTCCATAACAGTTCTTTAACTATAAATCTTATCAAGTATTTCCTGTACATATGTATATTATATTTATTTTTACTGCCATTTTCACGTTTTCTCATGTGTGGTTTGTACAGATTGATTTGTCGAACCTGTGCATTAGTGTTTCTCTAAAATATGTGTTCTCTATACTTGCATTTAATAACATAAAACTCACCAATTTTAAACTGTTATCATGGACTTGGAAAGTGTTCGTTGTACGTTATATTTGTATGACAATAATTTAAGTTTTTCTCAACGAAACTTGTGCAATCTTTGATAAAATTTTAATAAAACTGTACTTGTACTTCCACAATATGTCGGTACAGCTCTGAAACTTTTGTCATTGAGAGCGATTTATTGTGAATGCACGAATTTCAAAGCTAAATTTTCTTGACTTTAAAACGCTCAAAGCATTATTTCTCGTAAAATGTAATACTTTACTTTTTAAGTTCTTTAAAATTGCAACATTTTACCCTTTTTGAAAGGTTAGCTACATCTCTTAAAAAATAATTTTTTATTCATTGGCTTGATAAAAACCACTGTTAGTACTCAGTGTGACATATTTCTGTTTGCAAAAATAGTTTCAACAATTTTTACTGATTAAAAAACAACATAATATTTAAACTTATCCATAAGGTTTACATTAGCCGAGAGTTGTGGATTAAATCTCAGTATAGTTTTGAGATAAAAAATCAAAAACCGTTCCGGCAACTGATACAATGGCTTTAATAACTTTACTTTCAATTTTTACCTTATATTTATTTTTTTACAGTGTTTTCATCTTGTTTCGTCAAGATTGCCGAGACTCTGTGCAGTCACATTAGTTTCTTGCAATGCAGAAAAATGCCCAGATAAAATTTCTGTGGGAGTAAAGTCCGACATCATGTTTTGTGGAAGAAATACTTTTCGTGGTCAGGTCTATTTTCCAAACTGAATACATTTTCAATTTAAAACGATCTGTAGATTTCATAAAAGTGTCAGAAATGTTTTTTTTTATCGCTAGACATTTGCTATAAATTCCATTCCGAGTCGGTTATACTTGCAACATTTATTATTATTATTATTTATTTATTATTTTTTTTTTGACCAAGTTAAGCAAAATGTTACTGGCAAAGAAAAAAAAATGTTTTTGGATGTTAAATACCTGCCCAACGCCTATGGTCCAAATTCGTAGCTTAATAATTTTGATTCAGTTCAAACCACATGTTTTTTATTAAAACGGAGAATTTCTTCATTTTGAGAAAGTACATTTAGTTTAGAAGATTTTCGTAACCAGTTATTTTTTAAACAAGAATTTGTTTAGTTACGACTTCATTAAAAATATTTAAAATCAGTTTATGCATTTTACCTGAATGGCTACACAGTTTCGCAAATTAGTTTAAGAAAGAAAGATCAGCAGCTGCTTTTTCTGGAAAGGTTTTTTTATCGCTATTGCTACGCATGTTTCATATCCTCATTCTTTTTATATTACCATTAAAATGTCACGTTGCTGTATTTTATCCAAAATAATTGTACAAATTTGCGTGTTGTGAATGTGAATATTGTATTTTTATTATTTGATGTTCAATAAAAGTAAAAGTTCATATTTTTGTTATACTTCTTTGGGAAGATCTTGATCTTTTGTTGCACAAGTTACTTTCGAAATACTCATACGTATAAGATCCTACAGTTGACGATATAATTTTACTCATTATATACTGATTTAAACTGACCGCAAATATTATATTTATTTACGGTCGAATCTACAATATATACCTCATACGATAAATATCCATAACTTATATCGTTTTACTAAAAGACGCTTTTGAACCTAGTAAATTAACCCATTAATGCTTGACATTTTTTTCCAAAGATATTTTGTATACTGGTTACAAACAGTGTTTAATGGACAGGAAAAATAATTACAAAAATATTATGTAAAAAATAATTGTTTTATTAAGGAAAGAAAAATTGTCCCTTAAAAGTTACGATAGACCCCAGAGGGTACATACTTTTTTTACTAAAATTTTTTTCTGCCTACGATATAATATTTAAAAAGACATTTCATAAGAAGAAATAAAATTAGCAATTAACATTAACTTGGAAGATGGGAACAACTTTGAAAACTTAGCTTTTTTTCCGGAGATAGTGAACGATGTGATTTTTGATAAAGATCATATTAAAACTGCTACAGAACACACTTTACAATGGTTATGTGCTGTAATCTGTTAATAACGAATTGAAACAATACCAAGGTACTAAGTGAACACTATTATTTGGATGAAATGTTCATTTTGGGGAAATTCAGCCCCTTTTTTGGACCGCCCCTAAAAAGGGACGCTAGGAATTAATGGGTTAATAAAACAACTGTTCTTGATTCGCATTTTAGAATTCAGTAATGCGTTTTCGCTTTATCCTTTACTATGAAAGGGAGGTGAGATTTTTTCTATAACTAGGGGTTCTGCCCCCTGCTCGCTTCGCTCCCCAAACCCCCTTCGTGACCTACGGCGACTACCTCACCGCCTTCGGCGGCTCGATCCCCAACCTGCTTCTGGTGGTTCGTAGTCAACTCGACTATATGCCACCAGAGTACGGTGTCCCCGTTGAAAAAGAAAGTAATAACCCTCCCCCCATCTTGATGTAAAATAATCATTTCCCTTTTATATGCTCACATACCCTTTAAAAGCACAGTCCTTTACAATTTAAAATAATTTGCCAAATAAATAAAATAGATCCCCCTCCCCAACCTGGTGTAAAAAATGAAAAATATATGAAAAAATTAAAAACATAGTAAAATATCTAGCCCGAGGAGAAAATGCAGTTCCTTTCCCTCGCAGAAAAAAAAAATAACTCAAACACGCAACGTAATTCATATGAAATCATGTAAACAAAATAAAATATCGTAAGCATAATAACATCTTTTCTTAAATGTTAAAAAGAATCTAAAGAAAATATACGATAAAAGCAATCGTGTATGTTTTGTTGAATTAAGACAAGCAATAAACAAAGTGAAGAGTCACCGGTTTTGCTGTTCGAACACAACTTTGTTGAAAGAGTTTTTGTTTGGTTGAATGTAATATAATTTCGCTCGAGGTGAGCCTTGAAAAATGACTAAACTAGAATCACGTCTATCTCTTGTAATAATTAATGGAGAAAAATGAAACAAACATCTTCTTCCTTAGAAAAAAATCTCTTTCTAACGATATAAGACATTAGGGGGTGGGGTGATTTTTTGCTCCCTAATTTGGTGAAGTATGTGAAATTTATGCTTAAAAAAAAAAAAAAAACTAATTCGAAATTAAGAAAAATGGCTCCGAGGTGCAAATCTACAACTATGACATTAGTTCTACCCTACAGGCTCGAACTAATTTTGTACCACGTTTCAAGCCTGTAGGTGCTATGGGACCGCCTGGACGTAGGTCAGCCACAAATATCCTTTCACAATATCTTTGAGCTTACTTTTTTTTTTAAATATATAGAGATAAGTGGGATACTTCATGAAGTAAATCACTTTTATTGTTACTAATGCAAGATATTGTCTTTAGCAGTAATTTCGACATACTAGTAAAAACAGTGAAAATACTGTCAATTTTTATTAGTTTTACATAGAAATATATTGGTATACAAAGATGAGGATACACACAGCCGGCTTGGAAATGCTCATTTTGGCATCATTTTCTAGTCAAAAGTATTTTAACTAAAACATTTTTATTAATTCTCGCCCTGCTGCAACGTAGTTCGCTAACTTAGCTTTCAACATTAATATTCATCAACGCAATACATGGTTGATGCGGACTATAATTCACGTAAGTTTAGACGAAGTTCAATGGAAAGTTGAATAATTTTTAAACCAAGAAGTTGCTTGAAAGGAAAATTTTGTAATTCAAAAAATAATTCTTTTTTTTTCTTATACGTAAACATACGAAGCAATCAATTAAAATATATTCTGTTTTCGTATGAAAAGCTGTAAATAAACTGGTAGAATAATCAAGCTTTTAGAGTGTTTTATAAACTTTTCTTATAGTCGCTTCTTTGAAATCCCTTCCAAAAATAGAACAATGATAATACTTAAGTCGTTTAGAATCAAAACCTAACAAGTCCATTTTTTATGTTTTTTTATTTTAATTATGTTTTTAACAAGTATAAGTTTTAAAGCTCCATTACCAGTGGCTTAAAAGGAAACAGATCAGAAACCTCTAGATTACAATAAAAAGTGAATATAAAGTAAGGGTTTAAAGTCAAAACTTCTTTAGATGTACAGGGTGACCCAGCAGGTCGTGTACAAACTTGAAGTGGAGGTAGAGAACGCGATAGCAAATAAGAATCACTTAGGAACACATGGTCGCAAGCGCAATGCTGACGCGCTACATGCACACAAAGCTAGACACTAAAAGCTGCGAAACAGGTAACAAAGATTTTTTTTTCAAATAGGGCGGCAGTAGAGGCACAATCTTTCTGCAGACCTAAGTGCGATCCCCCAAATTAGGCATCCATTCTTTCACGTCGCACCAGAATCGGCGGATGCCATTACCACGAGAATTTTGACGCCCAGTTGCCGCCAGATGGAGGCACCTGGGCTCTTTACAGGTAACAAATAATGATACATTATTTCACAAATAATATTTTGCACTACATTTTAGTTTTTAAGAATAGCTTAAGAGAGTTATTGTAACACATGCAGCTGCAGTTGTAATTTATGCATTGCAATGACAACGCTTAGAAAGACGCAACAATGAGCCAATTTGACAAGCTTTTATCCATCGTTGCGTTATCATTGGGACGCGTGTATTAGAGCTACTCATCACCACTTTATCTTTTTTTAAAGTGTTGTTTAAAATTATCTTTGTATAATAAATGAATGCCCTGTTTCGCATTCATCAGTGTCTGGATTTGTGTATTGATAGTGCGACAGCATTGCGCTTGCGTGTATTTTCTTGCTAACTATCGTATTCTCTACCTCCACTCCAAGTTTTTAAACGATAGTCTAGGTCACCTTGTATAGTTCTGCCCTCATAACTATGAATTTGCGATATGGACTTAACGGGAGTTGATTATAAAGGACTCACTTAATAAATCAAATTCCGAAAAATTAAACAAAAAGTAAGGACTCTGTCTTTAACTACATAAAAAATTCATTTTTTAATAAATTATCTTTGTAAAAAAATATCAATTTTGTAAATTAATGTCCCTAATTAATGACAAAAAACATCTGATTAGACATACTTGATTGTTAAATCTTTAAATTTATACTTTTTCTTGCATTGGAGAACTAGATTTGTTTTCATTATACTTTAGGAATGAACTTCTTCTTCAGCTCATTTGATCTTCCATGAAACCAGTATCGCAATTCTTCATTTTTACATTTTCAAATTCATTGCCGAGGATTCAGAACATTGATGGCATCAATATTTCAATACGCAAAATCGTTTCCAATTTCACACAGGACTGATGTTTTACCGAAAAGAATTTTATTGAAAGCATCCGTGATGACTTAATAAATGCTCCCAGTTATTACCAAATTTAATGCATTAATTACACAGTGAACTCAAAATGATCAAAATTTGCAAATAAATTACGAAGGCATAACCATTCTGTCAGGCGTTTATGACTACTTAATGTGATAAAAATAGTGCTGTTTAAACATATCTTAGTGAGATTGTTGATCATTAAATGAGATATAAAAGTAATCTTGAAAATAACTTTGTATTCAGTTTCCCTTCGTTGTAAAAGGAATGAATAATTTCACGACTCATAAATGTCCAGATAACATATTTTTCTTGTAATTTATGTGATCATATTCTTCCGAAAATATTGCATTTAAGAATGATTTCAGTAATAACGATGCAAATCTAGCACAGAATCAGTCTAAGAAATTTTGACTTTATAATACATACATATCATATCACAAGCAACAAAACATAAATTTGCATATTGGTGAAATTTTTTAAATCTAAAAGAAACCTTTTTATGCAAATGAATTTATATACGTTTTAGAACGGGTAGAAAAACACCAGAATCAATTGGGTATTTAGCTGTTTACTTCGTCATACGTAGTTTTAACACTGAAAAAAAAAGACTGGTCTTTTTACGAAGAATTCAGTTATTATTACTTTTATTTATCAGTGTGCTAAGAGCATTTAATTAAACGAGTATTTCTTGACTTGTACGTAGCATTTGACAAGCTATAGCTAGATTATTTGGATAAAACTACAGTTGAGCTCAGATAGAAATTCTAGAAAATTTGAGTTTCAAATTACGTTGCAGAAACTTTAGAAAAAATCTAAGGAAATTCAAAAAAATGATTGAAATTTAAAACCTAAAATTTTTGGTGTGCTGTAAATTTTTTTTGGGCTTTCCCAACTGGCTAAAATGTGAAGCTCGACGACACGAACCTTCTTTACCAAGCATTAAATAATCATTTATATGTGACAAAAAAGGTGGCAGCTGTTATTTCCGTTTAGGAAGTTCTCAATAATAAATTACAAGTAAAAAAAGTTATGGATCACAATATCACATATTTGCGCACCACGAAGATTAAAGCAAGGCTGCGTTTTACAAGATAGAAGAAAGCGCGGCCTAATTATTCCTAAAAAGATTCAGTTTATGTTTTAAAGTTCGCGTTTGGTTTAAAAGTTTTAGTTTGCGTTTAGGTAGCTGTTTTCGTTATAAATCTCAGAAATCACTATTCGAGTTATTTCTAGCAAAGGCTAAGCTGTACGAGTACTCTCTCTTTGGTCCTAAAATACAACAGCTTGTAGAGTCTCTCGTTGGTACAATTTTTAATCGATGTCAAAATTTTAGTCCTCAAAAAAAATGATACGCTTTGTTGTTTACCAAAGAAACCCTGACCATGACCAACTTACGTTTATAACGATATTTAACATCTGCCACGGCGATTGTAGCGTCTACAGACAAGATCCCACATTTATTGCTGTTATGAGCAAGTGTGTCAATAAAGAGTTTCTCGTCAGTGAAGATAAATCTCCCTGAGAACTGACTTGCAGTCCGTTTGGTAAGTTTGCGGATACGTTGGAGCCACACGAGTTTGTTTTTGTCAGTGAGGCTGAACTGTTTGTAACTTATAACGCTTCAGTCCAAACTCTGCGTTTTCCATTTGTCATTTTGCATTATTGGTCACTGATTTCCATTCCAAAAGCCGATAGAGTGGTGTGGTGGTTAAGACGCTGTCCTCTCAAGCTCAAAGGCGCGGGATCAAAAACGACTACAATTGGTGGATTTTCATGATGCAGAAAATTGACAGCGTCCATGTCGTTTGATTATGTGGCATGTAAAAGATCCCTCGAGTACTTATTTGGCATTAAGTATCTCAGGGCAAAATTCCATTCCTAGTACAGTTTAGCATCAAACAGAGCCCAGGTACCTCCATCTAGTGAGGAAACTGGGCATCAAAATTGTGTGGCAATGGCATTCCACCGATGGTAGTGCCACATGAAAGAGTGGGACCGGTCTCGGGGAATGCACTAGGTCTGCAAATGGCAAGAAGCAAAATACGCAGCTCCATTTGAAACAAAAAAAAACAAAAACAAAAAAAAAAAAAAAAACAATTTCCATTTCAAAATCAAGCTTTTTCATGGAAATCTCGCCTGATTTAGTTAAACTCACACTAATGGCTTTACCAGATGTGTTCATCTTATGTTTTCGTTCGTTTTATGTACGTTGACCATCATTGCTAAGCTTTCTTTAACGCCATATCACGTGTGGCACTGTTTGGCGAGGCACATTAAGGAGACAAACTCATTTTTCCTGCTTTAACCGCTCTAAAATATCAGATCTTTTCTTTGACATGGCAAAAAAAGTTAGCTAAAATACACGTAATAAAACTTTTTGCAAATGGTATACAACACTCTCAGCATGCAAATTAAAAATAAATTAGTTAAGTTATTTTCAACGATGCACTAGCTTTATTAGAGTTTTTTAATCACAATCTGTTGCGGCAATATGTGCCAATATGGTACCCTAGTTAGTTATTGGCACTCGCCAAATTGGCATGAACCTTAATTGCAACAAACCCTAATCGTACTCTGCAACGTTAGATAGTTGCAGATTCTTGGAATACTTGATTACGCTAAGTGCACACCACGGTTTTTGCGTACGATTGAAAGCACTGACATTTTACAATGAGTTTGTTTAGTTATTGATAAATGTTTATGTCAAGTGAATGTGTGATGCTTAAATTGTAGTACAACCTCCATAGAGCAAGAGCCCATGAGTGCCAGACCTACGTCATTTTATAAAAGCACGAAATTTTTCTGCGTAAGCGCACTACAGTATGTACGAACGGTTCGCTATTCGTTAAGCTGAGTCGCGCTGGCTTTGGCGGGAAACAGGTAGCAAAGGTACGTAAAATTGCTGCCCAAAAACGTCATAGTATAAAGCGTAATTTTTTAATATGTTGTAAGGCGTACTATTAGAAGTTACACCTTACAGTGCCAGACACTTTGCACGCTGGCCTTGCGCAGCCAGACACTTTGAAGTTGGTAAATATGTAAGCAAATTTACGTCATTTTATAAAGCGTAATTTTTTAATATGTTGTAAGGGGGGCCATTAGAAGTTACACCTTACAGTGCCAGACACTTTGCACGCTGGCCTTGCGCAGCCAGACACTTTGAAGTTGGTAAAAATGTAAGCAAATTTACGTCATTTTATAAAGTGTAATTTTTTAATATGTTGTAAGGGGGGCCATTAGAAGTTACACCTTACAGTGCCAGACACTTTGCACGCTGGCCTTGCGCAGCCAGACACTTTGAAGTTGGTAAAAATGTAAGCAAATTTACGTCATTTTATAAAGCGTAATTTTTTAATATGTTGTAAGGGGAGCCATTAGAAGTTACACCTTACAATGCCAGACACTTTGCACGCTGGCTTTGCGCAGCCAGACACTTTGAAGTTGGTAAAAATGTAAGCAAATTTACGTCATTTTATAAAGCGTAATTTTTTAATATGTTGTAAGGGGAGCCATTAGAAGTTACACCTTACAATGCCAGACACTTTGCACGCTGGCTTTGCGCAGCCAGACACTTTGAAGTTGGTAAAAATGTAAGCAAATTTACGTCATTTTATAAAGCGTAATTTTTTAATATGTTGTAAGGGGAGCCATTAGAAGTTATATCTTACAATGCCAGATGTAAGATGTAACTTCATTGCACGCTGGCCTTGCGCAGCCAGACACTTTGAAGTTGGTAAAAATGTAAGCAAATTTACGTCATTTTATAAAGCGTAATTTTTTAATATGTTGTAAGGGGAGCCATTAGAAGTTATATCTTACAATGCCAGACACTTTGCACGCTGGCCTTGCGCAGCCAGACACTTTGAAGTTGGTAAAAATAAAAGCAAATTTACGTCATTTTATAAAGCGTAATTTTTTAATATGTTGTAAGGGGGTCCATTAGAAGTTACACCTTACAATGTCAGACACTTTGCACGCTGGCTTTGCGCAGCCAGACACTTTGAAGTTGGTAAAAATGTAAGCAAATTTACGTCATTTTATAAAGCGTAATTTTTTAATATGTTGTAAGGGGAGCCATTAGAAGTTACACCTTATAATGCCAGACACTTTGCACGCTGGCTTTGCGCAGCCAGACACTTTGAAGTTGGTAAAAATGTAAGCAAATTTACGTCATTTTATAAAGCGTAATTTTTTAATATGTTGTAAGGGGAGCCATTAGAAGTTATATCTTACAATGCCAGACACTTTGCACGCTGGCCTTGCGCAGCCAGACACTTTGAAGTTGGTAAAAATGTAAGCAAATTTACGTCATTTTATAAAGCGTAGTTTTTTAATATGTTGTAAGGGGGGCCATTAGAAGTTACACCTTACAATATCAGACACTTTGCACGCTGGTCTTGCGCAGCCAGACACTTTGAAGTTGGTAAAAATGTAAGGGTCATTCCATATGAAATCATCCCGGCCATGACACCCACCACCTCCGATTTTAATAAAATGTGCAGCAGTTGGAGACTTTTTGATGCTGATAACAAAAATACTACTTATATTGAGATAAGTGAAGGGGTTGAAAAGTTATGGCCCTTTAAATATTTTGCTTGGTGGCTCATTTGCCGCCATTTTGAATGGCACATACATTTGTACAAACGGCTGTAATTCCTTAACAAATAGTCGTAGAGCTTTCATTTTTTTTATTTTGTTCATAATAGTGTAAGCTTTAATTTGAATCGAGTTTAATTGGTATACCCAGTAGCGTACATAGACTTCGGCGCCCCCCCCCCGTAAGATTTATAAGTATGCTCTATCTTAGATTTATGTCAAAAAATTAAAAGCTATAATAAGACTTCGTTGAAGAGTATTCTGATATTTAAAATCAAGTTTATTTCAAAATATAAAGTAATGAAAATTGTAATTGCAATGAAAAAGCAGAATTCAGGAAAGGTAATAAACACTATACAGTTACCACATTGAAATCTTACTAGAAAATACCAGGATATCTTACAATAATTATACTCCAAGTTTCATTAAAGGTTGGACAGTGGGCATATGTTATGCAGGAGAAGGCAGGGTGGGTGGTGAAATCATCACGTTATGCATCATATGTGACGTATCGATGCAGATTTCATTCGGAACACATGGAATTGACATTGAATACGGAAAAAAAAGTATTTTTGTGTTATTTTTTCAGAGTACGCCCCCATGCCTCTGAGGCCCCCCCCCGCGCCGCGGGGGCTGCGGGGGCGCTATGTACGCCACTGGGTATACCTATTATAAATTTTTCCTGCGAGTGTTTTCTTTCAGTTTTTTGACTCAAAAATTAAGGAACTTTAACAGAAAATTACTCACAAAACTCCACCTTCGATTTTAAGGCTACAGTGGACAAATAAAATTGATTTTTTTCAATTATTGATTTACAAGTCTAAAACTTTGTGTGCTTGTATTATTGTATATTTACGACATCTAAAAGCATAAACAACACGAATTAGTGCAAAAACAATGAATACTTTTTTTCAAATTTCAAATTTAAATATTTTTTTAACAAAATTTCAAAATGTTCCACGCGTCGCAATTTTTTTTCAAACTTTGAATTTCCACTTAATTTCTAATCATTAGGCATGATTGCATAAAACAATGCATTACATGCAATGTTTCATGTGATAGTTTATAAAAGATGGCTGAAAATGAAAATTTATATGATTTTTTCTACTGAAAATTTTTATTTTCAGCCATCTTTTATAAACTATCTCAAAAAACATTGAACATAATGCATTGTTTTGTGCCATCATGCTTAATGATTGGAAATTAAGTGGAAATTCAAAGTTTGAAAAAAAATTGCGACGCCTGGAACATTTTGAAATTTTGTTAAAAAATATTTAAATTTGAAATTTGAAAAAAAAAGTATTCATTGTTTTTGCACTATTTTGTGTTGTTTATGCTTTTAGATGTCGTAAATATACAATAATACAAGCACACAAAGTTTTAGACACATAAATCAATAATTGAAAAAAATCAATTTTATTTGTCCACTGTAGCCTTAACCAAATTATGTGCTCGGGTATCTTTAAGTATGTTTTAACACCAGATAAAAAAATCTCGATGGGTCTTTTTTCAAACGGAATTTTTTAATTTTCAGTCAAAAAAAAAAAAGGAATCATTTCAAAATGATGTTTATCGCATTCTGTTTATCGCATTCCACAATATGACAATTACCCCCTCCCCCCAATAAAAAAGAAAGTAAAAATCCGATATATGGCAATTGAGGAGACTTTCAACATTAATATAACCACCAAAATAAGAACAAGTACTGATTTATTAGTCAATAAAGACATTTCGTTCTTTAGAGCCCTAGCACACTCGTTATACATTAAATGTGCTACTCAAAAATTAAAAAAGCAAGTGAATAACATTATTATTGAAAATACTTCATATAAATAATATCAATTGTGATAAAGACATCAGACTTATAAAAGAATATCTAATGTTGCAGAAGAGATAAGAGTGATGCACAAATTGCGAAGTGCAAGGATATAACAGCACATTTTAATTTCTTTAGTATTTCATTAAAGATCATAGATATTTTACTAAATCCAGATTTTTTAGAACAGTGAAACACATATTTTATTAAATACATATAAATTAATAGCAATAATTTTTGTTCATCTAGTTTTCAAAATTAGAGTTTACCAAGTTCAGAAACATATCTTGTCCACTTGGTGTGCTCTAAAGCACTATAACTTTCACTAAGTTTATACGTCTTTCCAGTTCTCGTACTGACGTCAACATTACAGAGAATGTGACTCAAAGGGACAGTACAGTTCTCCCGTTCAGGCCAAAAGTAAGATATTGCTGGGCCATGTGGATGCAATAACTTAATATCTACATCACCTTCTTTCATGTGAAGTTCAGAAACAAGTCCTAAAAACCATTTCGAGTTCATGAATAGAGATGTAAAATTTCCGGAAATTTTGAAGTGATGGAAAAAAAACGGTTTTTTTCCTGTTTTTTTCCGGAAAAATTGGAAAAAAATGAAAAATTGACTTTTTTACGTTACGTTTTTTACGAGCGTTTTTTAATAGTTTTGTTTTTCTTGGACCATTTGAAAGGTTAATCATTAAAAATATATGCAATCAACACACATTATTTTTCCTGATGGCAGAAATACGCATAATTAGGTAGGTTTTAAAAGGAAAAAAATAGCCTTTCTGTTTTATGACTCAATGCTTTCTTGGTCAAACCCCACAAATGAATCATATCGTCATTTCACTGTTAATATTAGATAAAGTGTGTCCAACCCTTACAATAAAATTTTCTATTTTAGACTGTCTTTAAAACTTAAAATAATAAGTAGATACTTTCAAACATCAATAATAGTGTTTGAAAGAAAAATCAGAATGATTTTTCTCCTTTGCAATATAACCTCACTATCTAAAAATGAAAACTATTGAGTTCTGGTTTTTCCCCACCCAATCTAAATCCAAATAAAAATTAAATGACTTTTTTTTTAACCTTTCTAATAGAAAACTATAAACTGCGTAATGGTTTCTAACCTGAACAAAATTTAATTTGGAGTTTCAACTTACTGCACTGCCTTTCTAAGCACAATAGTCGTACCCCAACTTTTCAACAAAACCAGAGTTATTAATTAGAGGTTGCTCTCTGTTTCGTATAAGTTATTAAATTTTTTGTAAATATGCGGGAAAATATCTAAATACCAAAAGGAAATTAACAATTTTTAACAGAAAATTGATGAATCTATGATATAAAATTAAATATGTATGTGACAGTTTATTTTATACATACACAAATTAGAGGAAGTACATAAAGAAAATCAGTTTAAAAGTGAGGTAATGCATTTTGTATGAAAGAATTCATATTAATAAATGAAAATTTTTGTGCATAAGCACTTATCAATAATGAAATAATTTTACCTTTCAGTGGCGATATGTAATTTTTCATAAGAAATAATTAATGTACTTTTAATATCAAAAATACACTAATAGTAGGCTAATTATAAAATCTGTTGTGTTTACAAAAGTGGGAATTTAATCAGAATTATTTTTTTACCTAATTGAGCAGTGGTTCATTTATTACAAAACATTAAAATGTGTTTTTAACATAAATTTCTGTACTTATTTACTATTGCTTTAACATTTTCAATTAAAAATTGTGCTGTCCTAGAGTAGAGAACGTAATGTTTATAAAATGGCCAATATTCAAGTATTTCCTTAAAAACTGGATAAATTTTATTTATCTTTTTTTTCTGCTTTCCAAGCTGAAAATTATCGGGGAGTATGACCAGAAATTGAACATTTTAGCACAATTTCAATATCCAAATTTCATAATTATCCTAAAAAATTAGTATTTTGTACACGATTAAAAAATATGCTCTTTGATACCTGAAATGTAATTAAATAAGGAAAAAAAAAAACGAAAATAATGGCTACATGCTTTTGCATCAAGATGTTTAGGGGATTTAAATGAAAAACAAAAATGCAGCAATAAATTAACGCTTCTAACAATTATACAAATTAACGCTGCTAACAATTATACAAACAAAAGATTTTCTAGTCATTTCTTAAAAATTAAATGGAAAAATTCAATTTTTCCGGAATGGAAATAAACCTCCTCGGAAAAAAACGGAAAAAAACAGGTTTTTTTCCGAAAATTTCCGGTTTTTTTCCGACCATTTTCATCTCTATTCATGACACATGAAACATAACTATTTAGAGGTGGAACGTTTAAAGTACGTTTCTGTTCTAACAATCAAATACTGTTCTAAAAATCTAGATTTAGTAAAATAACTATGATCTTTGATATAATACTTAAGAAACTAAAATGTGCTGTTATATCTCTGCACTTGGCAATTTGTGCATCACTCTTATCTCTTCTGCAACATTAGATATTCTTTTATAAATCTGATGTCTTTATCACAATTTAATTATTTATATGAAGTATTTTCAATAATAATGTTATTCACTTGCTTTTTTAATTTTTGAGTAGCACATTTAATGTATAACGAGTGTGCTAGGACTCTAAAGAACGAAATGCCTTTATTGACTTATAAATCATTACTTGTTCTTATTTTGGTGGTTATATTAATGTTGAAAGTATCCTCAATTGCCATATATCGGATTTTTACATTCTTTTTTTTTTTTTTTTTTTGGGGGGGAGGTTATTTTCATATTGTGGAATACAGAATGCGATAAACATTATTTTGAAATGATTCCTACTTTTTTTGACATTCCTTTTTTTTTTGACTGAAAATTAAAAAATTCTGTTTGAAAAAAAAAAAACACATGAATGGCCCATCGATATTTGTTATCTGGTATTAAAACATACTTAAAGGTACCCGAGCACATAATTTGGTTGAAATCGAAGGGGGAGTTTTGTGAGTAATTTTCTGTTAAATTACTTCATTTTTTGAGTCAAAAAACTGAAAGAAAATACTCGCAGGAAAAACTGTATAATAGGTATACCAATTAAACTCAATTCAAATTAAAGCTTACACTATTATGAACAAAATAAAAAAAAGAAAGCTGTACGACTATTTGTTAAGGAGTTACAGCCGTTTGTACAAATGTATATGTCATTCAAAATGGCGGCAAATGAGCCACCAAGCAAAATATTTAAAGGGCCATAACTTTTCAACCCCTTCACTTATCTCAATATAAGTAGTATTTTTGTTATCAGCATCAAAAAGTCTCCACTTGCTGCACATTTTATTAAAATCGGAGGTGGTGGGTGTCATGGCCGGGATGATTTCACATGGAATGACCCTTACATTTTTACCAACTAACAAAGTGTCTGGCTGCGCAAGGCCAGCGTGCAAAGTGTCTGGCATTGTAAGGTGTAAATTCTAATGGCCCCCCTTACATCATATTAAAAAATTACGCTTTATAAAATGACGTAAATTTGCTTACATTTTTACCAACTTCAAAGTGTCTGGCTGCGCAAGGCCAGCGTGCAAAGTGTCTGGCATTGTAAGGTGTAAATTCTAATGGCCCCCCTTACATCATATTAAAAAATTACGCTTTATAAAATGACGTAAATTTGCTTACATTTTTACCAACTTCAAAGTGTCTGGCTGCGCAAGGCCAGCGTGCAAAGTGTCTGGCACTGTAAGGTGTAACTTCTAATGGCCCCCCTTACAACATATTAAAAAATTACGCTTTATAAAATGACGTAAATTTGCTTACATTTTTACCAACTTCAAAGTGTCTGGCTGCGCAAGCCCAGCGTGCAAAGTGTCTGGCACTGTAAGGTGTAACTTCTAATGGCCCCCTTACAACATATTAAAAAATTACGCTTTATAAAATGACGTAAATTTGCTTACATTTTTACCAACTTCAAAGTGTCTGGCTGCGCAAGGCCAGCGTGCAAAGTGTCTGGCACTGTAAGGTGTAACTTCTAATGGCCCCCCTTACAACATATTAAAAAATTACGCTTTATAAAATGACGTAAATTTGCTTACATTTTTACCAACTTCAAAGTGTCTGGCTGCGCAAGCCCAGCGTGCAAAGTGTCTGGCACTGTAAGGTGTAACTTCTAATGGCCCCCCTTACAACATATTAAAAAATTACGCTTTATAAAATGACGTAAATTTGCTTACATTTTTACCAACTTCAAAGTGTCTGGCTGCGCAAGGCCAGCGTGCAAAGTGTCTGGCACTGTAAGGTGTAACTTCTAATAGTACGCCTTACAACATATTAAAAAATTACGCTTTATACTATGACGTTTTTGGGTAGCAATTTTACGTACCTTTGCTACCTGTTTCCCGCCAAAGCCAGCGCGACTCAGCTTAACGAATAGCGAACCGTTCGTACATGCTGTGGTGTGCTTACGCAGAAAAAATTCGTGCCTTTATAAAATGACGTAGGTCTGGCACTCATGGGCTCTTAGACTACCACAAGTGGTGATCTTTTTCCTCCAATATTCAGCGGATACTCTGACATCTTGACCATGTGTATTTGGACATGCTGTAAAAGGTATTTTGAATTATTTTATTTCTCTGAGTTGAACAGATGTAATGTTCACATTTTTCCATAGTTTTTCTGTTCTTTCGTCGGTTGAACAATTTTTAAATTTGAATTTTTTGGCGAAATCTTGCACTATGTCGAACGAAAATACTACCGATACAGAAAACTGCAGTGAAACTCAAATTCCTAAGGTCGTATTAAAATTACCTCCGATCTGGCGTAGTTACATTAAGTTGTGGTTTGCACAAGCGGAAAGAAATTTCCAACTATCAGGTATTACTGAAGATATTACAAAATTTTATACTACTGTTAAGGCTATTGATCCTTAGATATTTTGTTTAACCCGCCTAAGAAAGACAAATATGCTATTTTAAACTAACTGTTCTCAACCGTTTCTGACTCACGTACCACTTGGTTGTACTTAATGTTAAAATGTACCTCTTCGTCTAAAATGATTGCATTTCCTGAAATTTGTTGTTGAGAGTGTGTTTACTTGCATTGTAGATTTTATAGGGTGACTCTGTACTGGCATAACATAATAATATAACGTCTTATCAGATTATGAACTCTCTGTGACAAATGTGTGTGTGCTCTAAGTTTAATATCACCAACTATTTTGTCATGCCTCGTTTACTATTTAATGGTTTTAATAAAAATACTATATTATAAAAACTAATTTATTTATTTTCTTATCATAGTTAAATATTAAAAAATAAATAAGTTTTATTATTTTGTATAGTATTATGAATAGTAATAATTCATGGGTTATAGGAATAAATGTTTTTTTTTTTTTAATTATCTGATTGATTTCATTTTATGTCCGCCATTACTGATTAGTTTTTCACATTCCACCAGTCATAAACTTATGCATCACCAATGGTTTATACGTACCACTGGTTCAGAAACGCTGCTTTAAACGAAAGAATGGTTCAAGAATTATCGGATTCAGATAATAAACAAATTGTATGCGAAAATTGTTATGCGATTTTCAGTTATTAAAAGATAATTCATTGCATTTGCTGCGAAAATTGAGCGAACTTGCAGGAAAGTCTTTTTCTGATGCTTTTTGCGAAATTTGTTTTTGCAACGGCTTCCCGGATATATACAAAGCATTATTTCTGCTAGTTTGAGGTCTCTCAATGTTTGCAAAGATAGTGGATAAAATTGCAGAAGTATGGTCTGACCCATTCAATGGGAATTTTTGTATAATCAATGGTCCTTCTAAATAACTTGTTAGTTCTTACTATGGTTTGCAAAATGAAGTATACAGAAATATCTGCTCTTAGAAAACAAATTGAGCAAAAAATCTCGCGGTCGTTTTTGCAATCGTTCCGGCGGAGGAAATTTTTTTACTACCATGAAAAAGTCAGAAATCGAACTCGTAAATCCCGCAAACCTTATAAAATTTTTATCAACTAATAGTTTATAGTTATATTTCTGTGAACTATAAGCAACTAGATGTGTTTATCTAAATTTCTGTTTCGGTGACTTTAAATCCGACGGCCAAAAAATCTCGTAACTCTTATGTTTTGATTAAAGATCAAATTTAAAATTCTTTGTTGATTCGGGGTCAGACGTATTGCGTATTTTACTTCTAAAACAAGCAGAAAACATCTCTTCAGACAATTTGCAAATAGTCGCTGCAAACAACACAAACATATTTACGTACGGAATAAAATCGTTAAATGTTTATTTAGGTTTTCGACGCTATTTTAAATGGAAATTTTCAATTGCATCTATTCCTATTCGAATAATTGCTACTGTTATTCCGGAGAATTTTGAGCTTTTTATTAATTTTAAGCAACAACAATTAGTTAAAAATACTATAAAAATTACTCAAGTTGGAGTTACGGAAAAGCATCCGATTATCTTTCAGTAAAGTTGACTACAAAGGACTCTTTTCATCATAAGTATTAGCTGAGTTTCTTGATTTCACAAAAAAAATTCACTCAAATTAATCAAATTAAAACATAGTGCGGTAAATTAGGTAGAAACACTGGTTATCCGGCAAAACACCTTAGTTCAAAAATGTGCAATATTGATAAAATAAAAACATTTCAACTTGTGATGGAACAGTGTGTTTTTCGGTTTACCTCAAGTTAACAAATAATATTTAAAAGCGAATAAAAATGTTCTGTATGACAGCTGTAGATTGTATGATTTGCTACTAGAATACTGTGCTGTTTAGAAAAAAAAGAAAACTTGCAGAGAATTACGCCTTTTAAAACTAATATCCTCAAATATTTCTGTTCGTTTACTAGTTACTAGCCGGGTACCCGGCTCTGCCTGGGTTTCTGCCGGGTCGGGTGTTTTTGTGGAACTCAATCATAAATTTTTTAACATTTAAGTGCATATCTATTTTCATAATGGCTATTTCTGTAAACAATGGCTATTTTTTTCTGTCTGGATAAACTAAAAAAACTGTATTATACACCCTAAATACAAATGCAAGCTATAAATAATGTTTAGGTAAATAGAAAATGTTATAAGCTTGGTATATTAAAATAAATATATTTACAGTACCATTCGCACTGGAGTCAACCATTTCCAAATATTGCACGTTAAATAAGTCCCATTATTAGTTTCTATCCTTGTGACTACATTGGTGAAAATATCTTATGCACCTAATTAAAAATTTTTAACTATGAACACTTTCCATTATCTAACTATTGCCAAAATCAATTATTTTGTTATTTAACCCCGTTAGCGATTATTGATACAGATGAATATAAAAATCCCAAGAAAGCAATAAATTTCATACTTACTCCAGAGAAGCCTTGGTTCAAAATTTTCATTATAATCACTATTGATATTGTTGTTGCAAGGCAACAAATTTTTGCAAAAATGGACTGAAAATTTAATCATTTAATACGGATACTATATGAAATTTACTGTTTTCCATAATAACTTTTTAAAACTAAGTTTTTTAGAAATAAATTATAGCCTATCCTGATTCCTGTTAATGTAGCTATCTACAATGAAAAAATGGTTAAATCGGTTCAGTAGTTTTGAAGATTACCCCGGACATACATACAAAAGTAGTCATTTATGTACATAGATAACGGTGTTCGAAATATAAATAATAAAATTAATATTTTATGTATTTTTTGGATCATTTTGTAACACAAAAGATAAAATAATAAATTAGTGTTTCAGAAAAAGCAGAACTAAATTATTACAGGATTTTAAGCAGTCGTTTAAGATAAAGATCTTCACCAACAACAAATTGAAACTCCCCAGAAATACCATTCTGAAAGAGATACAAATACTCTAAGAATGTTTACAGTAGGAAATGCTAAAAGTAACTATTGCTGTATACCAAAGAAAGAAGTTATAGGATGTAAGGCAGATCTCACGCTAATTGAATTTGCCTTTTCTTTGTAATGGTTAAAACACTCGTAAGTTCTAATTACGCTCGTCTTTAAAAACATTTGAGAATACTTCTTCTAAAAGTACTTGGATAATTCAAGAAGTTGTCACAATTGAAGGGCAAGTGGATAAAGGCGATATGTGATAATCTTAGTTTTACTGACTTTTTACCATGGATGAAGGTGTTAAGGTTATTTTTTTTTTGAAAACTTTTAATTAAAAATATTGTCACATATCGCCTTTATTCACTTGCCCCTTCAACGGTGTATGTGAGTTAACACAATTGAACATACATTAGTTTGAATTTGTGTAAGTAGGCGAAATTCAAATGTCACATATCACCTTTATCCACTTGCCCCTTCAACGGTGTATGTGAGTTAACACAATTGAACATACATTAGTTTGAATTTGTGTAAGTAGGCGAAATTCAAATGTCACATATCACCTTTATCCACTTGCCCCTTCAACGGTGTATGTGAGTTAACACAATTGAACATACATTAGTTTAAATTTGTGTAAGTAGGCGAAATTCAAATGTCACATATCACCTTTATCCACTTGCCCCTTCAACGGTGTATGTGAGTTAACACAATTGAACATACATTAGTTTGAATTTGTGTAAGTAGGCGAAATTCAAATGTCACATATCACCTTTATCCACTTGCCCCTTCAACGGTGTATGTGAGTTAACACAATTGAACATACATTAGTTTGAATTTGTGTAAGTAGGCGAAATTCAAATGTCACATATCACCTTTATCCACTTGCCCCTTCAACGGTGTATGTGAGATTTCACAATTGAACATACATTAGTTTGAATTTGTGTAAGTAGGCGAAATTCAAATGTCACATATCACCTTTATCCACTTGCCCCTTCAATTTTTAAATACAGTGAGTGTAATAGAAGTGTTCCAATTTATAACTAAATCAAAATGTAATTTACTAGTGCAATAAATAGTACAATACATTAGTTATTAAATGCATAACTCAATATGTACAAATATCTTAACATTTAAATTTTGTAAAAGCATACCATAAACTGGATTGAGTCGGAACACTTTTCAATTTTGAACAAAAACATAATTAAATAAATAAATACATGAATAAACACATGAAATATATAAATATATATATATATATATATATATATATATATATACATACACATTTAATGCTGATTTTTTGACTTAAGACTTCAAGTTTGATTTATTCTTTCAATTTTAAGAAAAAACAAAATACTTTTTACAGTTTGTATTACGAAAAAAAACATCAGTGGTGTTTCGATTCACTTCGCAGAAAAGAGTGAATCAAAAAACATGTTTAAATATTTATTTGTAACGATTCAACCTTAATAGTAATTAAAAGCAGGATTTAATGATGTTCAGGGGGTGAAACGAAATAGGTAGTTACTTCAAAACAAAATCTTGATATTTTTAGATAAATAAAAGTTTTTCCCTAATTAAAAACACTTTTCTTACGTGCAGCACATGAAATGGTCTGTATTTACTCCCCCCCCCCCAAAAAAAGAAAAAAAAATCTTCACACCGAAAATTTTGCAGATGCTGAAAGCAAGTCACTTTTTGGCTTCACGCATGTAGTACTGGTAATTATCCAACTGTGTTTTCAGGATGAAAAAACTTGATTTTTTAAACCACAACGGTATTATTTTTCGAAAAAAAAGCGGCAATGCAAAATGCGCAAAAAATAGTTCAGTGAATTTTTCGTAGGATTGGGAAGTTTCGTTCGTTTCACTTCGCAGTTCTGATACACCCCGTTTTACGATACTTTCAAATTTACTTTTTTTATTAGCTATTAGATATTTAGGGAAACGAAAACGTTTCAAAAAATTGATACAAAGGCAGATTTATTCTTTTCTTGTTGGCCAATGCTAATATTTTAAAAATTTGCATCGAACAAAATGCATTTAATGGTTCGGGGAGTTAAGTTAAATAGCGGGGAAAAGTGAAGGTTTTGCGGTGCAACGTATTTTGAATGTTTTAACTATGCTATGAAACATATAGGGTGAGTTCTGGTAAGTGCGTCCACGGGGTAAGTGCGTCCACTGGGAATTATATGAACACTGTCTTGAAATGGCTTCTGCAACACATCGACTATGTTAGTTAACTGTCTAATGATAATTTCAATAGGTAGAATTCAGGCCTGGATTCAATAGACGAAACACAATCAGGGATAACTTAAATGTCTTCAAAAAAACTCTTAAGTAAAGATTGAGAAGGTTTTGTTTCAGTTTCTCTTGTAGTCATACAAAGCAGTTGAAGTCAAGAAATGCAAGTTGTTTCTTTTAAGTAATAGCTACTAATAATATACATGGTGTATTTTGATCAAATACTCTAACTAAACTTTGTTTATATGACGGTACGCACTTTCCCTTTCTTTAAAGTAAGGTGGGGGTAAGTGCGTACCATTATGATGGGGCAAGTGCGTACCACTATCATAAGGCATATGCGTACCACTATCATAAGGCATATGCGTACTATTATGCGGAGCAAGTGCGTACCATTATGATGAGGCAAGTGTGTACCATTACGTGGAAAATCCGACTCTCGTAATTCACCTTTAATTTTGCTTATAACTCTTTTATAAACCGATTATAAATCCGACGTCATTTCCATCAAGAATTTATATTAACATTGAATGCGGCATAAGATTTCAATTTTATTCATTACCTCTGAAATATATTGGCTTTTAGGTATCAATTAGTAAATTTTTCGTTGAAAATAGCGATCATGAGCTATACTTAATTTAAACCAGAATGACAAATGAAGCAATGAAATTAAGTGAAACACTAAATAAGGAACCTACTGATTCAAAAAACGAAGGTGGAGTAATGAATAAATTATATTTAAGAAAATTAAAGAACACCTTGTGAAAAACTATTTGAATGTACAAGGAAAAAAAGTACAAGTATCACATCATGATCAATTATTCTCTTTTTTTTTTGCTCTTTATTTTGTGTTTTTTCTTACTGCTGCTGATTCTAATTAGAAAAATATTTTAAAACCGTATTTATTCAAAAAGAAAAAAAAACGAATTGTTCACTCAGGTCACCTAACGATCTACCATACGAATAGAATTAAAGAAAATCACAGGGGTACGCACTTACAACAAAGCTATTGGACGCACATGTCTCATCTTACATTTAAGAAGGGGTAAGTGCGAACCCTGGCTTAAACACAGACTGATTAATGTATTTAACCAAAATAAACTATGTAGACTATGAGTGATTATTACTAAATAAAAACAACTTACATTTGCTCACTTAGTCTTATTAAAAGGACAGAGGAAGAATCACAGACACAACTCGCTCAATCTTCAAATCACAGTTGTTAGCAAGACACGTAGGAAATCACTGATTTTTTCCCATGCAACAAATCTA
>JAXGGA010006365.1:0-70481 GCA_038373865.1 Uloborus plumipes
CTGACTAGCAAAAATGTGAGGTTTTTCATAGCTATTTCTGGAAATCTAAAAGTTAAATTTTAGCTGCAATACATTTTTTATTGATAGATTACTCTTTGGGCAGTCCAATTTTGCACTTAAATAATTATTTTTGCTTTTCATATAATTTATACATTTTTTTTAAAAAAATCATCGTTAAAAAACTTAATTTCAAGGTGATCCCGGCATGCCTTAATATTTTTCAATTTCAAAATAAATTTTTTTGGTAACTATGAATATAGTGACAACTTTTTGTCAACTTGAAATTTTGAATTTTTTGTGATACACCCTATTGTATATATTCATATTTAAAATTGAAATGTAGTGAAGTTAAAGGAATGTTTGGCTATTTTCAATATTTGTGTCAAGTAAATTTTATATACCCATTGTGAATCAGTCCAGTATTGGCACTTGATGCCAAATTGTTTTTTCCTTGAAATTTCCTCTTATGTTTGTATTACAGCTGCAGGGTTTTCCCATGGGTACTTCAAAGAACTAATACTTAAGTGAACTAAAGTGGTGCCTTTAAAGAGCTTAATTTTGAGTAATATTTCTTAATTATTTGATTACGAAGATCTTATAATTCCCGAGAAACTAGGAAAAAATTCCTTGTCAAGATATAATAAGAAGGGATAGAGAAAATTGGGTTTTTCAAAATGCTTCATTCTGATTTACTCTTTAGGGCAATTCCACGGTGACTTACGTTACATTTTGACCAACCCTTTTGCATTTAGCACCTCAGTGAGAGCAAATATTGTTATACAAACCTTGTACGAAAGTTATCCATGAAAATGACAGTCAAAAGCATAATAAAAATACAAAAATATTTGCTGCATTTAAATTTTTCAAAATTTAGCAGCCAAAAATAAGGCAGTAACTTATGTTACACAAAAAGGGAATGCAATAACGTGACAGTTCGTTCTAAGGCAAATCTCTGCTCTTTCACAATTGTTTTTAGTTTGAATCATAATTTATCTTTTTTTTGGATAGTTTTAGGAAATTATTTTCACAAATTTAAAAATGTAGTTCAAAAATTGAAATTTATGGGAATTTTTAGCTGAGTAACTTACGTTACAGTAACTTATGTTACAAAGTTCACTTATAAGCATATTTTTATTACAATAAATAAAGAATGAAAATTCCAGTCCAGTTTAGATCAAGATATTGTAAAATAACAATTATAAGTTAAATTCACAGAAATTAAAAAAAAAACTCAATGATTTATATAAATAATCAAACCTATTACATAAGACTCATGTTTTTAAAAGCATAATGTCCCCGTTTATTAATAAGTTTAGGTGGTTCAATTTTTCGAATCATATTTTCTTTTGTGTAATAAATTTCATCTACCAATTTTGGCCATTTCCAATAGGTTCCAAAAGCAGTCATTGCTTTTACTTTACATTCGTTTCCTTCAACAGTCGTTACGATTCCAGGATACAATTTATTTTCGTAACTAACTGCATACCAGTCACTTTTGATTTAGTTCCATTATCATTTCTGATTATTACAACATCTTTTACTCCTGGTGCTTGTCTTGACATTTCTTCCCTCTCGTAAAATTTTTTAACTTTTTTTACTATATCAATATTTATAGACTTCCTTCCATTTCTTATAGCAGTATTATTTTCTTCCTCATTTTCCACTGCTACGAATTTCTCATACAATTTAGAGACAACCATCTTTTTTTTCCTTGGAGAATTGGGTAATGCACGATTTGCTTTAGAAGTAGCTTTACCGAGAGAGCTCCTAGTTTTATATGCTGTGGTGGAATTAAGCGTGCATGTCTCAGTAGTAGATTGCTCTTTGATTTTACGCATTTTTTCTCTAAATTTTACTACTCTGAGCCTACACTCGTTTCTTATTTTATTCTGTATTTTTCTTTGTTGTGTTAAAGGAAGTTTTTCAATTTCTTTTTTCTTCTTCATTCTTGATTGTTTAACATATTTTCTCATCTTTTTCTTATACTCTTCATATTTTCCATCTTTCTTTAGCTTATCCCTCCTACGACGCATTTTTTCTGCAGCGGTCAGTGCCATTTTTAATAGAGCATACAAAATATTTCGTCTGAAAGAAATAGATTTTTTAGATTTGTGTTTTACGAAATACATTTGATAACTTAAATTAGAATAGTAGCCACTTTTGAATACTTCATAGACATCACATCCTATGTACTGAATGCAAGGATATTTTTTTAGTGAATTAACATCTTAAAAGCCTAAAAGAATGATGTAATTTAGAAGAGACGTGTATGTAAGCTTATTAGCAAACAAAGACATTTTAAGAAATATGATTAATTTAATATAATAAAGTAAATACATAACGATAAAAGAAGGTTCGAATAAATTACTCCTACTAACCACATAAGTTTATTCCACAATGTACTTTATTTCTAAACGCAAGCATTTAAATTTTATTTGGGTAACTTACGTTACGTGCATATGCCAGTAACTTACGTTACGCATTTTGACTGTGGCACAAAGAATAAAATTAACAGTATTTGAAAGAAAACTATCATTATTTATTTGATACACACTTATAAGATAGAAAATATAACATTACTAATATTGTATTGCTCTTTCTTTATTCACATAAAAAACATTAACATGTTTTTGGTAACTTACGCTACATAGCATAGTGCTTTTTTTAAATATACATAAATCACTTAATTTAGGTAACAACACTTACTTCAGCAATTCAGAATATTAATTTAAAGTGTAATAATCATTAATATTTCATTGCAACAGTTATCTAAAGAAAAAAAGTGAAACTTACCGACGTTGAAAGTTTGACCATTTGCTTCACCAAGAATAAAACATTCTAATGCCAACTTCAAAGTGCTGCCAAAACTAAAAAACTAGGTTCTAGACGGAAACTTATTTTGCATAAGACACTTTCAACCCTTTTAAATCGAAAAATATGCAAATTAATCACACTAGTTTAATTTAATTTTTTCAACGATTTTCCACACTTTCATGGAATTGCCCTTTAGTATGAGCCGTACCCTGCTGTGTTAAATCAAAACTTATGTTTTCTCATTGTATTGTCTTTGTAGGGCATTATTTGGGGAAATTCCCAAGCTAAGGAATCCAAGTGCAGAAAATGTTTGGAAAAAGGGTGATTCATGCATCAAAATTTTAAAACCTGTAAGAAATATACCTAAATTTTTGTGAAAGAATGTTTGTATCATTATTTTGTAAATAAATATTTTTGTTTTACATTGTTTGTTTTTATTATTTACATTAATAGAATTGGCACTTCTTATTTAAATGCATTCACTTGGTTTAAATCATATGTATATCGCAATGCGAATCTTTTGATTATAATTTAGTTAAAAACAAATGTTTATCTAATTTCTTGTTTTAATGCGTCTTTGTATTTTGTGTTTTCATCCTCACTTAACATTTAAAGATCATTTTACCTTACAAGAGAACATTACCTGTCTTACAGAATTACTTAATCACCTATTGTCACTTTTAAGTTTCCAGTCGGAACGTTATGTTGATTATTTTTCAATGTAAATTGAATTTTTGAGAAAAATTGCCATAAATTTTCAAGTGTAATATGAGTGCAAGAACAAAATAACATATAATAGAATACGTTGGGTCACAATGCTAGACTTTTTAAAGAAATTTTGAACGATGTATACATTGCATATTTATTACTTATTCTTTTTATTTCATTTTTAGAATATATTTCTTTGTCTTATACTCTTATCTCAAATTTTATTTCCCAGTGAGTGTTTCCCATTTTAAGGGTGTATTATCTGCATGAAACAAAGGTGAGACATACTGTGTGTTAGCAGTAAAGCAAAATAATACAAAAGTCTATACATTGTATTTTTCTATAATATATTAAGCAAGACTTTATTGAAATAGAACTCTTTAGTAGCCCCCTTTCCCTTTTTCAAAGATTTTACTTTTACCTACTGGGGAGTTCTAACTACCAAAACTTGGTTAACTGTTGGTTACTTTACATATTAATCGAGTCTTTGAATGAAACTTACAAGTATAATGTGCTAATTTATGACAGTAAGTCCCCGTGAGAGTTATCTTTAATGAAATTATAATAAATTAAATTATATCGTGATAAATCAAATTTTAATGCACCTTTTAATTTAGGCAGTGACTATAAAAAATGAGCTCTTACAAGCTAAAGTTAGTTTACAATCAACGACTGTAGAAAATTAATAAATTAAAATTATTTGAGGCCACAATGTAAATTTTCTATCACTGCTCGTAGAAAATGAAGTATAACTTTTACAGGCATAATGTAAATTAATGATCACTACCCGTAAAAAATGAATATTACTTTTACGAGCATAATGTAAATTAACGGTAACTGCTCGTAAAAAATGAATATTACTTTTACGGGCATAATGTAAATTAACGGTGACTGCTCGTAAAAATTATTATAACTTTTACGGGCATAATGTAAATTAACGGTGACTGCTCGTAAAAAAATATTATAACTTTTACGGGCATAACGTAGATTAACGGTGACTGCTCGTAAAAAATGAATATGACTTTTACGGGCACATTGTAAATTAACGAGTACCGCCCGTTATTTTACGGTAGAAAAAATAACGGGCAAGCATATTATTTTGACGGCCATAAGAGTTTACGGGCAGTATATTATTTTAACGGCCAGTGACCGGACCCTTTTTTGCCGGTCTTTGGCCGTATTCTTACGCTGAGATTTTTAACAGTGTACGGTGTCTTCACCCAAATTACCTTACAAACTTTATTGAGTGAGATCCATTTATCATGCACAGATAACTATTAAAAATATCTAAAGAACGAAAAACTTTGTTGTTTCCGTTTATCTCGGGGTACAGTATTTATATGATAAGTGTAAGCACTAAATTTCTCATTAAATTGAGCGGAGAAGGTGAAATTCATAATTTACGGTTTCAGTAAATTTTCAAATAATAAGCAAAACTATCTTAAACCAGTTCTTTCAGATTTGTAGATCTACTGGAGAAAAAAGGGTAATATCACTAAAACTTTAAAAAGTTATGAAAAAAAAAATAAAAAAACTTGAAAAAAATAAAAGATCACAGTTATCTTCAAGCAATGATGACGCCAGCAGCAATTGTTTGGAAACACGCGGAACTCTCAGAATTATTTTGTGTGTGTCAATTAGTCTTCACTTACGATCATTTGAGTTCTAAAAATTACCACATGGGTGGCATAAGTAATGGAGTTTGTTTGCATTTACCCCACGTTTCATTTTACTCCAATTCACCCTAGATTACCTCAAGATTCATACTACACCAAAAAAAAAAATCCGCTCGCTAGTTGAAAGTAAGGTTGCCATTGGGAAAGTAACAAAACCTAAACTGATTATAAATAAAATTAATTGAAGTGAATTCATTTTTTCTTTCTAATTGTAGCTATTTGTAGTTGGTCGATTATTAACCTTAAAAATTTGGAAGTAAAAAAAAAAAATACTTGATCGATGATAAATTTTTAATGCGAAATATTTTCTTTAAAAAATGCCTAAAAATTGACTGCAGCAAGAATGGAAACAAAAGTAAGAAAAAATGTATTGTATCTCTATACGTACAATTACATATATAGTACAAAGCAGATAGGTAGGAACGATTTATTCCAGAGTTAAAGCGGGAAAGCTTTCTTTTCTTTTCTTACCTTTTTAAAAAAAGATTTGCAATAGTATTCATCAAAAATTATCAAATTAAGAAATCAAAAAGTTTTGAAATATTTTACACTAAACGCCTCATATAGCAAGTGCAGCTGCAAGAAATTTAGTCCACTCTTATATTAAGATTTCCTTAATTACGAAAAAGAAAGAAAGAAAATACTTTTCCCAAGAAAAGCGATAAGTTAACTACTTCAATAATATGTTACTGATTTTCTTTTTTTTTTTTCAGTAGACGAAAAAGAGCCCGATACATCAGAAGGAAGAACGATATAAAAAAACACGATATAACGAAGGCTTACTAAGTTCGTTTTACTCGAATAATAACTAATTTTCAAGTACTAGTTTGTAAAATTAAACGTAAAAAAAGTTTTGCCAGACTGATTTATTAAATTTTACTGCTCATGAATTCCAGCCGGACTTATATTCATAAACACAAAGCATTGAGATGCAAGTTGAATACATAATTTTGATCTCAATAACGCACTCTAATGCTTCCTGAAGCTAAATCTAATTAGCGTTCGTATATTGGTCAGACAGCCTTCTAGTATGCATGATGACAACAAACCTAGAAATCCTGTTGAAAACGCCAAGTGCGTCTGGCAGTTTTACGCACGCATGTATAATAGAACAAATTCGATGTGACAAGCGAATTACACGGACAAAAACTTTTATAATCAATCATCACGTATATGTGTTTAGATGAAATACTACTGTTTGATTTAAATGACTAGAGTTTTAGAAAATTAAAGTTAAAAATAAATAAATAATAATAAGGGACTGTCCATAAATGATGTCGACTTTTCCTAAAGATTTCTGATCCCTCCCGCTTGTCACAACATATCGCACTTCTCCTTATCCTCTCCCCCTCCCTTTGTCACATGTTACACTACACTGTAAAAAATTGTCTTTACGGTATAATATAGCTATTTTTACAATAACAAACTGCAAAAATTGCTAATTTTATTGTCATAATTTGTTAAATTGCTAATTTTACACTAATGAACTGTAAAATTTCTGCTTTACAGTGATAAGCTAAAATTGCTAATTTTACAGTTTATCACTGTGCATTTTGCAGTTTTAAACTGAAACCTCTGCTGCCAGTAGTATGCTGTTGTTTTTACAGTATAATACAGCTAATTTTGTGGTTATAAACTGTAAAATTGCTCCTTTATAGTAATCAACTGTAAAATTGTGGTAATAACTGTAAAATTGCCCCTTAGCAGTTATCAACTGTAAAATTACTAATTTTACAGTCTATAACTGAACTTTACAGTAATAGACTGGAACCTCTGTGCTACCGGTATTATACTGTAGAAACAAGTTTATTTCTTGCAGTGTATTTTCATTAACATTTTCTTATTAAAAAATGTGTGATGTCACAATTCTTGTTACTCCCTCCCTCCCCTTCTCACGAACTCCCAATTTAAAGACCCCCCCCCCCAAAGCGCAACATCATTTATGGACAGCCCCTAAATACGCAATTTGTTCAGTATTTCATCGGGTGCTAAAATGAAAACTAATGTAGAATGTGTCGTGACCAGGGCTGCCGAGCCGGAGTCGAAGAGTCGGAGTCGGACTGATTTTGGACCAAAGGAGTCGGAGTCAGAGTCGCTGAAAAACATGTCGACTCCGACTCCGACCACCTCCAATTTGGATGAAATTTTATGGAGGTGAAAACATATCTTTGAAACTAACAGATACACAAATTTTCAGCGTCCAATATCCAAATCCTAAGCATCTAGGATCATTAAAAAGGGCTTCAAAATGGCGGGATAGCTCTGTGAAACGAATTGCTATGTTTGGGCTTATGCAAGTGAATAAAAAATATTCGCAGCAAAAATGCAATGTGTTAAAATAAAGTCTGGATATTTAACAAGAAAAGGATTAGTTTTGTACGGAGTCAAATGACAAGAGCGGCACTTGTCTTTTGCTCTGGAGACAATGGACTTTTTGGGAGGTCATAGTGACCTCCGAGAATTGAGGTAAATGTGGTGAAATTACCTGCTAAAATTCTTGAGCAAACTGAATTTTTTGAGAGGTCACAATGACCTCCTATGACTCCCAACTGGGATAACGACCATGAATAAAAATGAAACTTTTAAAAATGGACTTAATATTTCAACCTTTGTTTAGGGTTTTCCCTCTTCACATTTGGGTAAAAAAAATAAATAATGAAAAAAAGCAAGAACGGGAGTCGGAGTCGGTGTAGGAGTCGGAAATTTTAAAATCCCGGAGTCGGAGTCGACCATTTTCCCTCCGACTCCGCAGCCCTGGTCGTGACAATACCCTGCAAAAAAAAAAGCTATTGTTTTTACAGTATGATACTGACAGCCGAGGTTCAATTTGCTGTTGTTGTTGTTGTTTCTAATCTCCCATCTGGTTCGACGGAGTCAGACCAGATCAACGAATCCAACGAACATTAATGAAATCCAATACCAAAAGGGGAGTAATAGCATGGATATCCTCCCACTTCAAACCCAAACAGTCCAAGATATGTTAAGGTGAAGCCTGGCCATGGTGGCACTTAGGGCAGAGAGGATGTCGAGGTTCAATTTAAAACATTAAAATGCACTGTAATAAACTGTAAAATTAGTAATTTTACCGTAAGAAACTGCAAAATTGCAAATTTTACAGTTTATTACTATGCATTTTACAGCTTTAAACTGGAAACTCTGCTGCCAGTATCATACTGTAAAAACAACAGTTTATTTTTTGCAGTTTATTAGGTTAAAAATTCTAAATGCTGGTGGATTGAGGAAATTTCACTACAGTGCAAAAAATAAATTTCACAGTATAGTACTGGAAGCAGAAGTTTTTGTTTAAAACTTTAAAATCAGCAATTTTACAGTTTATTACTATAAAACAAGCTGCATTATACTGTAAAAGCAACATTATAATACTGTTAGCAGAGTTTCCAGTTTAAAACTGTAAAATGCACAGTAATTAACTCTAAAATTAACACTTTTATAGTTTATTACTATAAAATTAGCTGCATTATACTGTAAAAGCTGCATTTTATTTTTTGCAGTGTAGCTTAATATTTTCTAATTGATTTAATTTATCTGTAGTGCTGCAATCCTATTTATGTATTTATTGAATGCCTGCAATTTTTCAACTTAACTAATCAAAAGTCATTTCTCATTTACGTTGTAAGAAAATTACAGTAGTGCTTGAAAGTTGTGCATTAAGGTGGGCCGAAAATGACTTTTTTTTTTTTTTCGATGATGGGTATTGCGGAAAAGGTGCCATTGGGGAGCGAAGTGCACAGGAAAAATTTGAAAATTTTTGGTCAATTACTTGATCTGCCGCAATCGCGTTGAAGTTTGTAAAAAAAAGAGATTTTTTGGAGATTTTTAGATGTTTGGGAAATTATTTTAAAATTTATTTTAGCATCTAGCATCTAAAAAAGCATCATATATGACAGTCAATGCAATTATTTTAAGAAAAATGCCCCGAAAACAGCTTTTTAACGTTTTGACAAAATTTATTAAAAAGGTATGAAAAAACAGGAAATTGCCAAATCTACTACGCATTTCTGGAAAAGGAAAAAATTATGCCACAGACCGCCAATTTTTTATGGGATTTCTATGCCCCCAATGGCACTTTTTCCGCCCTTCCCGTTATTGAAAATAGAAGATTTTTTTTTTTAATAATTTGCTAGAAATCTGGAAAAAACTACTTTATTCTTAAATTCAACGTGATTGCGGCAGATCAAGAAATTGACCGAAAAATTTCAAATTTTTCTTATGTACTTTGCTCCTCCAATGGCACCTTTACCGCAATACCCATCATTGAAATTTAAAGAAAAAGTCATTTTCGCCCCCCCCCCCCTATCGTGCATGTGCAATAAAGCTGTGCACAAGCTTACTGATTGAGTTTTGTTAATAATGTGTTTATTTTACAACCATAATTTATCTTATGCACGTTTTTTTTTTATCACACGCGTAGAAAATAGACCTGAGTGCCTTAAACATGAAGTCTATAATCCATACAAAGGTAAACAAATGTACACAAATGGTCTTATGTACGTATATAATTTAGTCTTAGCAGTGGTTTCCAGTATGGATGTACCGAATAATAGGCAGTACCGATCAATCGGCCATAATCATCCGCTTTGCCGATCATTAGTAATCGGCAAAACTTGCCTATTAATCGGCGAAAAAATATTCTTTAAATATTTTTTAAAGTATAACTTCACCAATAATTTTACTTCATATAAATAAATATAATTTTCTTCAATCCTTAGTATAACGTGCAGTATAAAAGTGTGCAGAGTAAAAACTAAATAATTCATACAGTGTATGAAACTGAATGCAATATTAAAAGGTACCCTCAATTCAACTGACATTCAAATGACACTAGGAGGAATAATTGAATTCCTTAACTTTTAAATTGGAATGCAAAAAACGTGACTTATTATTAGTTAAATTTTGCTGATCAACCGGCGGAAAAAATATTTTAAATAAAATTACTTTCAGTGTGCCTTAAACTGCAATGAATAAATTTATAAACAAGAAATATGCAGTTTTCTGCAAGCATAAGTATATAACATGTAGCAGGGCCGTAACCAGTCCTTAGTTTCGGGGAGGGTTTTACAAATTTATTTCTCGTGAAATCTATAAAGTCGATAAAATATGATTTCATGTTCTATATTCAGTTGATTTTTGTGACAATGGATGTGAAAAGGGGGGAGGGGTCTTACGGGGGGGGGACACTAAAAAATGTGTTAAATATAGAGTTTGGTGCTTACAAATTTGAAGAATTTTGAAGGGGTTTTTTTTTTCAGTGGTATTAAAAACTCGAAGGGAAAGGTCTATTGTTAAGAAATTATTTTTGCAATAACTACAAAAAAAAAAGAAAGAAGAAGAAATAAATAAATACTGCAGAAAAAACACTAAATTTGTACAATAACTCAATAATGATAATTTTATTTTTCAAATGTAGTTTCAAAATAAATAAGAAAATTAAAACAAAATTGCAACAATAATTTTTTCAGTGAGAAACTATGAAAAGCATTTTTCTGACTTCCGACAGAAATTTCGGAGGGGGTTTGGGCCCTGAAAACCCACCCCTTAAATACGTCCCTGACATGTAGTACGAAAGTGTGATGAAACAAAACAAATAGTTCAGAGAATAAAATATTAAAAAATAATCCCTGAAGTTGACCACAAGTGCTTCAATAAATTAATTTTCCAAATATTTTGAATAAATATTCCCCCTTTACACTATGTTGCAACGTACAGGGTGGTTATAAATTAACGTGAGGTGTTTGGAGCCCTCTAGCGCGTGAAGTACTGGGGAAACATTGCCAAATTTCATGGGCACACATATTAGACCATGGGATTTCGATTTCTGAAATAAAAAAAAATAGTTTAAAAAATCGCCACCAGGGGAAATTTTGGCGCTGCAAAAGTGTATTACTCTGATTGTCGAAGAATTAAATGCTACTGACAAAATATGCATCCATTTTATTTGCAAAAATGGCTTTTTTATCACAAATGTAGTTCAATATGATCACCATTGTGAAGTTGCAAGAACTGGATACGATGCACAACATTTTCCACGGCAGCTCGTAACATATCAGAATTGATTTCTCTGACTTTTAAAGTTACAATATCTTTTAAACTTGCTATATCAGAAACATGTCTTTGATACACAACACTTTTCAGCTATCCCCATAACCAAAAATCACATGGATTGAGATCGGGCGACCTTGGGGCCATACCGGAAATTCTACGGCGATCATATTAAACCTCATTTGCAAATAACAATCATTTTTTCTTTGCGAAATTGCTTTGTACAGCATTTTTTCAAATTTAATTCGCGATATTCAGAGTAATACACTGTTACAGCGCCAAATTTTCCCCTGGTGGCGATTTTTTAAACTATTTTTTTTATTTCAGAAATCAAAATCCCATGGTCTAATATGTGCGCTCATGAAATTTGACAATATTTCGCCCAGTACTACGCGCGCTAGAGGGCTCCAAACACCTCACGTTAATTTATAACTACCCTATATTTTATGTGTCAATACTTTTCTCCTTAGGGCCATTCCATGAAAAGTGAAATCAATTGGTCAAAAATTCATATTGAAGTTATGTTGCTATGTTATACATCATTTTAAAGCTTAAGATGTATATTTTAAGAATCCTGCATTGGTTTTTTGGTGAAAGTTAGAATAATACTTGTTTTCTTAGTTGGAAGTACGATATTCACGAATTTGTAAAAATCAGAAAAAAGAACACACTTTCAAATGCATATTTCTCATCGAAAAATAAAAACAAAAATAACTACTTGTAGCACAATTTTAACTACTAAGACGGTACTATAATAATATGTATTCGTTAATTTCTTTTAAATTGATCTAAATGGTGTAATTGAAGTTTGAAAAAAAGAAGTTTGATGTTACGTCTGTAACAAAAAAGAAGCAAAAGTTGTCATTACGTCCTAAAAAATCAAAATAAAAAAAAAACCCTTAATGGTCCTTTTGGCAAATTCTTAGAGTAATTGCCCACCATAGTTAAAAATATTGCAAGTGATTTAGTTTTTAAATTAATGTTGTTACAGACGTAACATTTCGGACATAACAAATGGCTCTATGTTACGTCCGTAGCAAAAGTAAATTTCCAATTAAATAGGTAAAAAGCACAGGATGAGCAATACATGTATATAGCATAATATGGTACGAGTACTAAAGTTTCTGGTATTCTGATTTTGAAATTTTTAATTATGTCGGCATGTAATTGAAATTTATTTCTTAAGATTAATAAAATACACATATGGTATAACTGATTATAATTTATACCTCAACTGGCATTTTTTTGCTACGTCACATGGAAAGGGAGCTGTGAATGGAGTTGGGGGTATGGTCAAGCACCAGGTTTGGCAGAGAGTAAGATCTAGAACAGCATTTGTCAACGACGCTCTTTCCTTTTTTCAGTGTGCAATCTCCATTGCAGAAAAAGTTAAAATTATTTATATGCCCCAGGAAAATGTTTTAAAGATGACGCCAAAATTGGAAGAACGGTGGGCTAACATCGCGAATTTGCCAAAAGCCCGCGAAATGCATTGTTTTCGAACAGAATACGAAAATGCCGTTCGAATTTCGAGAACGTCGGACGAAAAAGGACACATTTTTTCATTCAAAAAAAAAAAAAAAATATCAAAATTGACCAACTGTCACCAAGAAGGTTAAATTTTAGTTTGGTACTAGTATTCTGCTATATCATCCAACATTTTCAAATTTTTAAGTTCTCCTAAGACCAATCACTGGTTCCAGGGAGGAATTTACTTTTCCCGATTTTTTTATGTAGCAGCCCCATTATGCATTAATTTTAAGAATACAAATAAATAAATTTGTGTGAAGGCCCTTCTAAACTTTTCTTGTGTCAATCTTTCTTGGAAATAATTGTCTTAAGATGCATTAATTTATTGTTACATATTGACATATCGGCATATGCTCTCAACTCCCCCAGACTTACCCAAATTTTCTAAAACTGTTACAGTATAACTTAAAATATTCAAATAATGTGTTAATTAATGCTACTGTATTGTTTTGGCACAAAAATCTTTGTTTATTCCTGCTTTAAAATACTGTTTTCTACTTTCAAATCAGAGATGTTACGTCTGTAACACCACTTTGTTTCGTCCGTAACAAGTTTATGAATTTTTTTCACAAATTCGGCAGTCAAAATCCACACAATCTTTATGGTTTTAGAAAGCTTGAAGTCTCTAGAACACGTATTTAAAAAAAAAGTTCAAAATTTCCGTATAATTCAGAGGAATATTGTAAGTTGTATGACATAGTCGAGTTTTTGCTGTTTTGTGAATTACGTCTGTAACAGGCAGTTTTTAATTTCTGTATTTTTTTGTAATTAAGCAATCTGCACGCAAATTTAATGTAGCATAAACATCATCAAGTTACACTACAGGAAAAAAAATTGAAGACTTTCATCAGCCCAAACCAGAATTATTTGTGTTCAAAGTCTGCGATTGTTACGTCTGTAACGATGGAATTGCCCCTTAGCATACTGCTTTTAGATTACCTCTAATTTTCAAAGAATAAGACTTATGGAATAGACTTATAAGAATAAGACCTATTATTAAATTAAATGGCTGCTTACTATTGAAAAAACAAGTTTAAATTAAAAGCACTCCTAAATTAGAGTGCTCACCTCAGCCTCCCTCTATTTTTTTTTTTTTTTTTTTTTTTTTTTTTTAATTTTCATGTTTAGTGTGTTGATGCAATTCAATTGACAATAATATGAAAATTGAGTCAAAGAAATTTTAATAAAATTTAGAACTTTTTTTAGAAAAATTAGGAAAAAGGAAAAAAATTCAAATTTCTCTTGGAAATAAATTATTAACTATTTCTAAAATTGGAGTTGAAAAGAAAGAAAAAATAGTGATGGCAAAATTGGTAATATTAAAAATCATTCTGATCATTGGTCGGCCCAACCGATTAATCTGCCGATTTTCAACTTCCGATTAATCTGTAATCGGTAATCGGCCAATTTGCTTATCGGTGCATCAGTTCAGTATCAAGCTTACAATCGATTTGTTAGTATTTCGAACTATAGCTAATCATGTTTACGGTTGTCTGTACTCTCGATCTTGAAACTATGATTAACTGAATTTATAATATTTAATTCAACACTTCAGAGATGTATCCCATGCACCAAAATCTTTAATATTTAAATATTTTCCCAGTTTATATCTTTGGTGCTCGCATTCGTTCGTTGATACACCGCAAAAAAAAAAAAAAAAAAAAATAATAATAATAATAATAATAATAATAATTTAACATTTACGGTTTTAAAATGGTAGAAGAGTTGGGGAAAGCCGTAAAGGTTAAGAAGTGAATCGGTTCGGAGTCACAACGGTTTACGGAGAAAACTTGATCTCGCATGGTGAAAAGCCATTATAATTATGTATTGACTATGAAATTTAACAGTTTTGCACTAACAACACAGCATGTTTTTTTTTTTTTAATTGCTGATAAGTCAGATGTTAAATGTATTTAAAGCGATCAAATACGCACGACTCAGTAGTCAAATACGTACGACTAACTTTTCCTTTTGTTCTTTAAATTCAAATTATATGTGTCTTTTTATGTTGCTGAAAAACAAAACAAGAAAAGAAAAGCAAACAACAGGGAGGAACACCCCTATTCAGAGCTGGGAGTTAATGGCCTTA
Source organism: Uloborus plumipes (assembly GCA_038373865.1). Lineage (NCBI taxonomy): Eukaryota > Metazoa > Arthropoda > Arachnida > Araneae > Uloboridae > Uloborus > Uloborus plumipes. Next base: position 14,878 of record JAXGGA010006365.1, read on the forward strand.
AGTCCCGCACCAGAAGATTTTTATAGGCTATGTTGTAGCCAGTACTCTTAAAAATGTTCCACAGACATAACTAATAACATTCATCTAAATAGACTGAAAGGTAAAAAGCTCAAAATCAGAAATTACTTGTCAAGAATACTCGGGAATACCAGGTTCAACCGACAAAGAAACTTTTCAATCGTTTCAACCAACATTTATGTGATAGTTAATCAGAATAACTGAAAAATATATTAAACTTTTGTTTAAATAGAAACATAACTAAAGTATAACGTATAAAATAAATTAAACGGAATGAGGATTAGAGAGGGAATAAATAATCGCCTGATTTTTCGCTGTTATCGAATTATTAAAAACTGATAAGGTATTAATTCAAATTCATCCATAAAACCGTCTTGCACGAATGAGTTAAATACAATATTCGTCAGAATCTATAAGTGTGTCTGAATTAGATAGTAACACGTCACGTCCGCTGCAGAACTAATAAATCCACCCCTTTTCCATTCCACAATTCACTCACGTTCTTCATCCCTTTGGGTAGAGAGAGAGAGGGGGGGGGGGGGTCTTAAAAACGAGCTGTTTTTAATACAATAAAAAAGGGCCCCATTATTATTGTGTTTATTTAATACAGAGAGAGAGAGAGTGTTGCTAAATTTTCGGCACTTAGTGGGACTATTAAACATTAGTATTCCGTTCCATTACCATCAAGAACGAAATATAAAGTTGGGGGACACTCGCTTGTAATAGGGGATTTGCGTGCAGTCGTTGAACTAATGGAACTGCAGAAAATCGTCAAAGATTTTTTTCTTTTTCAAAAATTATAATGATAACACATGACTAAAAACCCTTATTAAAATGTAGTGTAGAAACAACTTAAGGGAAAGTGTATAATCTGTTTTATCTATGCTATTGATTAGATCGTTAGGGGGAGTGAGAGAACTAATGATTTTACTTTCTTTTTAAAGAGATTAGATTTTCCTTTTATTATTTCTTTTTTGCAAGTTTTTAGATCTCACGAAGTGCTTTGAAGCTTTTTATTAATGCTGGTAATAAACCAGTCGTTTGTGTCCCTTTAGGTAGAATCGGTGATTAAGTGTTTAGTTCACATTAACCCTTCATTTGGCGCAATATAAAATGAATGTTTTTAAAGGACAATGGTATTCAATGCGTGAAAGCGAAGAAAAAAAAAATCCTACTAATAATAGCTTTTGAAAGTAAAAACGCATAGGATGGTGTGATTTTTTTTTTTTTTTTTTGCGAAAGATCAAGAAAGTTTTTTACATCCATACGTAAGATCACTCTCCTAAAATTTCAGCATTCTATTCTTAAGGAAAGATGATGCTCAAGCACCCTTCATCTTTCTTTTTTTCGTGATTCTCTCAATTTTCGAGTTTTTTCGACTCAAGAGAACATTTTTCTACGAAAGCATTTTTTTTTCAGTTATTCTGATTAGCTAGCACATAAATGTTGGTTGAAATAATTGAGAAGTTTCTTAATTCATTTAACCCGGTATTGCTGAGTATTCCTGACAAGTAATTTCTGATTTTGAACTTTTTACCTTTCTGTCTATTTATCTGAATGTTAATGGTTATGTCTCTGGAACATTTTTAAGAGTACTGGCTGCAACATAGCCTATAAAAACCTTCTTGTGCTGGATTTAAGTCCATTAACCCTAACTCTGGGGGTATTTCTTTTTTGCTTTTTTGCTTTTTTTTCTTTCAGCAACATAAAAAGACACATGTAATTTGATTTTAAAGAACAAAGGAAAAAGTCGCGCACGTATTTGACGACTGAGTTGTGCGTATTTGATCTATTTAATACACATTTAACATCTGACTTATCAGAGATTAATACTGTATCAGAAATGTTCATTAACTGAAAAAAAAAAAGAAAAGAAAGAGAGAAAGAAAGAAAATGAAAATTATGAATTTAACTACCAAACTGGTTTAGATATTCTCAAAATTATTCCTCCCTTTCTAATAAAGTTTGTTCACTATAAAATTGCTAATACAAATAGAAATATTTAAGAGTTGAAATGACTTATCAAATTATTTAAAGTACTCAATATATTTTTTTATTATTTAGAAATATAATATTATCTTAAAAAAAGTAATTGTATTTTAACATAAAAATTTTGAACATAAAAATTTGAGCGAGATTTACTCTTTTACTAGAATCAATAATTAATATTAAACAACATGTGTTCATTTTAATCAACAATTAAATCAAATCAATGTTTTTCAAGCAGAGATGAATGCTTCTACGAGAGTTATTCTGGGGGTAAATGTTATGAAATCTGGTTAATTAACAATACCTGAAAATTGCATTCCTCTAAAGATAATAATGGCAGTTTTATTTTTGTTAAAAGTGGATCCAAGTAAGTCAAACATCGATAAGCTGGAAAGGAATTAAATAAATCATTTGATCATTCCAATGAACAAAGCTGAAATATACTCGCAAATTGTTCGCAAAATGGAAGAAAGACGGACTTACTTGAGCAAAGCCCTCACTTGAAATATTTTAGACTTGAAAACATCGACAACCATCTTATAAAGAAAAATCCTGAAAATTACATTCCTCTAAAGATAATAATGGCAGTTTTATTTTTATTAAAAATGAACCCAAGTAAATCAAAGATCGATAAGCTGGAAAGGAATTAAATAAATCATTTGATGATTCTAACGAACACAGCTGAAATATACTTACAAATTGTTCGTAAAATGGAAAAAAGACGGACTTACTGGAGCAAATCCCTCAACTAACTTAAAATATTTTCGGCTTGAAAACATCGACAACCATCTTATAAAGAAAGATCCATTCCTTCTGATGCAACGAGGAGTAGCCTAAGAGCTTATATTTGATTCCGACAGCTTGCTGTCTTTTGTGGTCTTATTGGATACTTTCCCACGCGTCTCTTTTTTGGAGCTATTTTATTAAATGAAAGTAAACGCTATTTGATGAAGAAAATATAGGAAAGCTATACGTCTTTAAGATCACTTTCTTAACGATTTCTTTTTTCTTTATTCCCCCGATCCATTTGGCAGCAGCTGTGTCTGAAAACGGCTTGTTGTTAAAAGATGATTCAATTGATGGTTCTGTGCAATTTACGGAGATTTTGGGAAATAGATCATGATCCTAGCTATAGAAAAACGTAGTTGGGATTAAATTTGTAAAATCTTCATTTATTTTCTTAAAAGGTAGCAAAGATAAATGAAAACGATAATAATAATAATAATAATAATAATAGTTGCGCATTGGAAAATTAATGTAGAAGGGAATATTTGTATTATTTTGATTTATTTTTTATAAACGGGTTATTCTCGTGAAAATGGTAAAGCCATTCCATTTCGGATCAGACAGAGCCTGTAACATGACCATCACGGATTTTTATTTATTTATGATTTTCGTTCTTTCTTTCTTTCTTTCTTTTCTTTTCATTTCTTTTATAATACCGTAGTTACAACTAAGGGGTGACTTAAATATCCCAAAAGGGTTTTACAAGATATTTGTTTTCCTCCAGTTGCAGCCGATTAAAATTCTGCATAAAATCTGCCGGTTAAAAAAAAAAAAAAAAAAACAGCAAAACTCTGTTTGAAACGGTCGCTGTTTCAAAAGTACTTAGGCTATTCGAATAATTATTTTTCCTACAAATAAATAAGAACCTATTTATCATCTAGACATTAGTTTTGAAAATTTAGTCATAATTACTGATTAAAGGAAGAAATATTTTTAGGGTAAATAAACTGCATATTTTCAATGTTCCCCCTTTTTTCAGTTGTTTCATAGAATATTTTTATAGAATATAATCCTTAGATTCACACAGCCTATGAAATCAAATTTGAAAATTTTAAAATTTTAAAAAAATAACGATTTTCGAAGTAAGATTACTCAAAACGCATTTTTTTATTTAAAAATTGGCTCACCTGAACTCATTTTAATGCTTAACAAGTGAGTATGCATCTAATTCCGGGCCTTTGTTCAGAAAATGTTTTTGAAAAGAATCTTTTTTCCCATGACGTGCATGTAAAATAAAAGAAAATTCTCATAATATCATTAATTGAAATTCTGATTCATGACTAATACAGTGAACTCTCACAACTCTCACTTATGCGCCTGCCCTATGGACCAACAGGAAAAGGCGCATAAGTGAGAGAGACGTATAAGTGAACAAGCGTATTTAAAGGACTTAAACTCAACATAGGTTCTAATGGGAGAGTGAATAAGAATAATGTTTCTATAGAAAAGGGACATATTACTACAGTTTGGCAATTACTAACGTAATTATAAGGATTAAAAGAAAATAAAAGTTGTAGCATACCTAATTGCAAACTGTTCTCTTTAAAACGATGCATAATAGATAGTTGTCCCTCTCCGAACTCTAGTTCATGCGGAAAAAATACCTTCCGTGAGCAATAAAGGCGAAAGATTAAAGAGGAAAGTTAAAACAAATGCTTATTTTTTAAAGAAAATAAATAAATTTTCATACATTTTAGGGAAAATTCGGCGCATAAGTGAAATATGTATCTTTAGAGCGACGCATAAACAAACGATACTATCATTATTTTTTTGCTATGGAATGTGCTGGGACCATTTAAAATCGTCGTATAAGTGAAAAAGGCGCATAAATGAGGCGAAGTATAAGTGAGAGTTCACTGTATAGTTACAGTAGTGTACTTTATCATTACTGCATTGTAATTTTTACATTACTGCAATCACTTAATATGTATGTCACGTATGATGATACTGTTTCAGTTGCATTTATATAAATAAATAAAATGCAAAAACCTACTTGAATTTGTTACATTTTGTGGAGTATACAAAAAATATAACGTCATTGATACATGCAGTAGAGAAGAAGAAGAGGTGGTCGTCAGGTCTGAACCCCTCCTTTGAAGTCAAAAACTAAATTCTCATAGTTAAAATTGAAGTTATCGTCTTCTGATTTTTTTTTTTTAAATAATCTAACCAATTTTGTGCAAGGTGACTGCATATGTAAACTTTGAATGAAACTCTGGCAACTGCTCTTTTCATTTTCAAGTTTCAGAGTTGAATATTTTAAGTCCATCTAAAATTTTTCCAGGTGAATTTTTCCAAGGTTGGGGGGGGGGAGCAGTGGCGTATCCAGGGGGGGAGCCAAGGGACCAATGTACACCCCAAGATTTTGTAAGACTTTAAAAATGGTGGCACCGAATTTTGAAAAAACATGTAACCTTCATGTAAATATGCTTCAGGTTTTTTCAAAGAAAAATACTTTATGGACACTGAAATATTGTCATATTATTTTCTGTTTTCGACAATAAAAAGCAAAACTAATTGTTATTCTGTGATTGTGGAAATGTAAGAGGAAAATGAGCGATGTACCCGCGCCTTATTGTTCTTGCATGTTATTCATTTTTGTGGGGAAAAAAAAAACAATCTTTGAGCAATGTTCAATAGAAAAAATTAAATCGAAATACTGTGTTTTTAAAGTTTCACCATACTTCTTGATTTTTTTCCTTTCTCATCACAGTGTCGATGTTCGATGTGCACCCCCCAAAATCAATTCCTGGATACGCCACTGGGGGGAAGGGGGTGCCCTCAGTGCAAATTTTATCGGTAAATAGCAAAAAAAAAAAACTCATAAGTAAAAGCATTAATTTTTCAAAGCCAGGGAGAGTGGAATAAATCCCTCATTTAAATGACGGGCCTGCTGAACGCTTCCCTAAAGACTTTATCACTTCACCTCTGACTACACACACTTCACTTCACTTCACCTCACCACTTACGTTAAAAAAACCACCTTACCAGTCAAGGGCTAAGACCCAAACGCTTAATTCATGATTTTACAAGTTCCTTCCTATTTTTGTGACTCTCGTTCAAATGCAGCTTAAAATTAAATATAAAATCTCCAGACAAAAGTTAAAACAAAACATTTTCCCTCCAAGCCAACATTGAAAATGCTGCAATTCAAATTTGCATGCAACTATATAGTTACCGCAACTCTCATCTAACGGTCTCCAAACAAACTTAAACATAAAATTCGTGTCATTTCAGCAACTAAACCGCGGCATGAAACATAATTTTCGAGCGAGTCAGTTAATAAGCAGGCTCGAACACTTTGCTGACTTCATTTGCATCTAAATGCAAACCAAATGACCAACGCATTAAGCATTCCAAAAGTCCTCAGGAAAATTTGCATCCGTACTTACCCCACAGCCTCCACATTTCGCCTTTTATAATTACATTCTCCGCTTTCAACTTGGGCTTTCAGTTTCCTCTTAGCTACAAAGCAAGCATCCGTTAATGTTGTAGCTGTAGTTTTTTTTCTCTCTTTAATTTTTGAAAGTTTCAGATCGTTCATTTTCTGTTCGGCTCTTGTGTTTGCTTGGACTGTTAATAGCCGTTTTTAAAATACTCTTTTGTGTTTTCAAATTGGCTGAGCAAGGTCGTCGTCGATATTTCTTTGGCATTTTCTTTTTTACATTGAATTACACCGTGAATCTTGGTATTTACTTTTTTTTTTTTTTTGAAAAAAAATAACAAAACATGCAAGTAAGAATGGCACTTTTTTTAAAAATGGGACAGCTGCATATATAAAGAATTTTAAAAATGTAAGATTTTTTTTTCTAAATTGCCTACTAGATGTAGCATACTTAAGTTTCCACGAAAAATACGGTAAAATGTATCTGTGTATCTGTCTGTGGCACTCTAGCGCCTAAACAAATGAACCAAATTGATTGAATGAAGATTTAAAACAGTTCGATGCCTGTTAATAAACTGAACTTGATTTCAAAAGCATAGAGTGACATTTGATAATTGTTAGATTTTCAATTTTTAATCAAAATTTCATCATAGTCATTAAGGTTTTTCTCTCGAGACCCTTAATGAGGTAAAATAAATTCAATCCATTGAAATCTGACTGTTGCTCAGGAGGCCTCAAACCTCCTCACAATGAGTAAGAAAATTCAAAAGCGAAAATGTCAATTGTTTCAAATAATGCTCCAGTTCGTAAACATAAAAAAAACTCAAATTTGTGTCTATGCAAACTTCATTGGACTCCCTCTGAAATAAAATCAACGGCTACTCTTACATAAAAATTAACACCCCTATTTATTTTAGATAAAATAGTTATATAAATACAAATTAATTTTGACGAAAAATTTACATCTCAAGACTTGACCATTTTTTTCGCATATAATTTTCCTGTTCGTAAAGATAAGAAAACTTGAATTTGTGTCATGAAAATTTCATTGGATCTCCACTGAAACGAAATCTTGGCTATCCTAGCTACTGTTCGTCGGCTGCTCTTAATTTTAAGCGTAACCAACCTAACATAAAAACCAGCAGCACTCAAATATTTACTTTTATGAGTCATTAATTAAAATTGTTTAAATAAATACAAATTAGTTTTGACTGAGAATTTACACCTCAAGACATGGTCAATTTTTTTCACGCATAATTTTCCCTGTTCTTAAACAAAAGAAAATTTGAATTTAAGTGCATGCAAATTTCATTGGACCCCTTCTGCAATGAAATCTTGACTACGCTACCGTTCGGTTGCTCTAAACTTTAAACATAACCAAAAGTAAAAATTAGCAGCATTTAAATATTTACTGTTATGAGACCTTAGTTAAATAATAGTTCAATAAATACAAATTAATTTTGAAGGAGAACTTGCACTTCAACACATGGCTGCTGGAATGCAACTCAGGTGGAGTACGAACTGTCCATTTTTTTGGTCAATTTTTTTCACGCATAATTTTTCCTGCTCTTAAACAAAAGAAAACTTAAATTAAAGTGCATGCAAATTTCATTGGACCCCCTTTGCATTGAAATTCTGGCTACGCCACTGTTCCGCTGCTCTAAACTTTAAACGTAACCAAAAATAAAAATTAACAGCATTCAAATATTTACTGCCAATGACCCCTTAGTTAAAATGATAGCTAAATAAATACAAATTAATTTTGAAAGAGAACTTGCACTTCAAGATATGGCAGCAAGAATGCAACGCAGTGGAGCACGAACTGTCCATTGCAACGATTTATTTTCATTCTCTAACATTGCTGAGAAAAAAAATAAAAGCAAACGATTATGATCACATGTAGAATTAAGTATGTTTACGCATGTACCTAAAAAAACTCATATAATGGATACTGGTAAATCTAGATTAAGAGTTAATCCTTACATAATAATGCTCGTATTACTTCATATTACAAAAATAATTCATTGCATCACGAACTTGGAAATCTTTTTTTTCTTCTTTTCTAGCAAACGAGCAAAGAAAGGAAAAAAGGCCACACATGCTTTTTTTCTACTATTTTTTACAGTCGTGAAAGAGTTTAGAACTGTTGAGGCATGAAACTGGGAGACGAAGCGAAGACTTCATTTTACTTTTGTTGTGATGTATTGATTTATGTCGGAAACCGCGAAGATTTTGTAAACAAAGGATGAGAAAAAACTACTCGCTAGAGCACGACAAAAAATGTTCAGCTCAAGTTCGTAGGAAAAACGTTTTGCCACTTGACTCAATATCTTTTCTTTTCTTTCTTTTTTTCCATTTTCTTTTTTTTCCTTTGTGTAGCTAATATTTAATCTCTAAAAGGGCTGTTAAAATAAAACAGACTTTTCTTCTGGAAGACATTTTATTATAATTAAAGGGTAATATTAATATGATAATCCTTTACTTTTTCGATAATGTAAAGTATAATATATATATAATGTTACAACTGTTGATAACAAAATAAGTAACCGATAAAAATACCAGTGACAAAAATAAGTATATTAAAGAACCAAAAAAAAAAAATAAATAAAATAAATAATAAGAAGAAAGAAAAGTTAAAAAAAAAAGGGAGAATTAAGGAAGAAAATAAAACACTCGGAGAATGTTTTTGAGATCAGTGGCAAGAGAAGTTACAGTTAGGCACTTAATTTAAAAACAGTTTTGAAAACTCATGATCATGGCCGTCCTAAAACATAATGGCCTCGAGATGAAAGTTATCTGGTGTGCCTCCACCCCCCACATATTTATAATTTCGATGTGTAGTAGGCCGGCAGTTTTTGTTTTACTTTCGACGCAATATGTCATACAGAAGAGCCAACTTTGCAGTCTGAGGCAAAACTTTACTTCTTGTACATTTTTTATATTTTTATTCTTGAGGGGGAAAAAAACAGTATTTTATTCTCTACGGCGGCATATTTTTAATTGATTTTTATATTGTATTTTTTCCGTCATTATCATCGAACTGAAATAATTTCCAAGTATAGTATTAAATTAATTTGCCATAGACTGGTTTTTGCCACTGTGATTGATCTCAATGAAGAACTTAAATAATGCCAAAAGTCTTGATTTTATTTCATATTTAGTCATAATTTTCATATTTTCAATTTAGTCATATTTAAAATTTTCACGCTACTTTTATAGGTTTTAGTTGTGTTTTCAGAGTACATTTACTGTCTTTTTAAGGGGAGAGGATTGGGAGGAGGGGTGGAGATTTCAGTTCAGCCTATGATCCGGGTAAAGCTAAATTTGGCTTTGATCACAACAAAGATAGCGGATGAACTAATTTTTAAAAAATATATGCTAAAATCCCAAAATATATTTTAGTAAATAATTCTAAAAAAGCAAAATAGTTATGCAGTTAATGCTCATCACGAGGCACCATTTCTTATTTTGGCGGTCAAAATTCAAAATCATTTTTTATTTTATTTTATTTATTTATTTTTGACTTTCATGTTTCATGTATAATTTAACTTCTCATACATGCGACTCAAATTAAAATTTATACTTAACGTCTTTTTTTTTTTTTTTTTACTTTAAGATAATAAGGACAATATCATATCATAACTTTTAATAAATTAATGATAACTGAAAAAAGAAGAACATTTGAAAGAATACCAATGAAGTTCTTGACATATTTTCCCGCTGTTCTCAAAATGCAACATTAATCAAAACGTCCCCTTGCGTTCGATCTGTGATGGGAAAATTATTTAAGAAATCATTTATTTCCGTTATTTCCTTGAGCATTTTGAAGAATAGAAATAAATTCATCCCGATGGGGATTTGAATTAGTTTCTTTTTTTTTTTTTTTTAATGACAGTTTCGTTGTATGTGAAACATGAGCGCGCCGATGGGAGGTCACGGGAGGTCACTGTGACCTCCCAATAATTTCCGTATTCGGCGCATTTTGCTGACGATTCGCCAATTTGAAGACAAAATTGCAACATTGAAACTAGTTGTTCTGTTTTAAAAGATGCCTTATGTATTTTTCTCACTAAATGTTATGCATAGTCCGACATGAGTGCATGCTTGCATTTTATCATTCGGAAAAATTGGAACTTCATTCGGCAAATTGATAATTTTCCCCCTCCCAAAATTTTAGTTCGGTGCGCCCGTGATGGGAAATCAAAACAACAGTAAACGCTCCTGTTCAGTTGCTATGTCGAGCGAGCTCTCCCCCATGAAGCTATAAAAATGTTCTCATTTTCCCCAGAAGCAGATCTTTAATGGTAAGCAAGCGCCCTCTCGTGACGAAAAAGCGAACCTGGCCTTAGGCGAGGATTAAAAAAGAAGTGTCAGTATAATATTAAGCTTTTCATGTTTCCAGATTACGTTCCATCAGCGTTCTGGAAAGCTTTAGGGGGGGGGGGGCAGTTAGTCTATGTTTCCGGCCATACATCTGGCCTATCAAATAAGCAGCTGCCACGACGCAATTATGAAAAAGTAAGAACTAAACGTAAAAAGATATTTCTGCCTTAATAATTACTCAAACGCGATTCACTAATTACGAGAATTACTTACAATCAAAACGAGAGATTTGAAAAAGGGATTGCTCTCGTGTGGCTTTAATATTTTTTAGCCTTTACATTCGTTTGTGTATTTATTTCTTTTTTTCCCCCTTGCGTTTTTATTACGAGGTGATTTTCGTGAGTGGCCGTTACATATGTTGATTAAGGATTCCCAACTGGAAATATTTTGATTACTATTATAGTTTTCGACAAAGTGACGAATGCTTTGTTTCTCGCGTGTTTAGTGTTGGAAGAAACATAAATAAAAAAAAGAGGAAAATAATATTCAGAGTCTTAGTAGCGTGTATAGTATTGAATGATGAAATAATTTCTTTCTACTTTATGCAGCTTTCGAATTAGCATTCTGAAATGCTCAATCAAAGGATGGCTACTCAGACTTAGAGAGGTAGAGAGAAACCCACAGAAAGGGGCAATTTGCCCTGGAAATCTTTTACTGTCTTCTATGGAGTGTAAAATGTACTTTATTATTTTTTTCTCTCTCTCTCTACCGCCCCCTTTAAAATAGATTTGCCTCTGTCTCAGTTCCCCAAATGCATCAAAATACATCTGGTTGATGCGAGGGAAAATAATATTGCTTTTATTTATTTATTTACTTATTTATTTTATACTAGCTGTATCAGCACGGCTGTGCTCGTGCAATAAAGTTAAAAAAAGAAGCTATGTGAGCGCATGTAAATTTTCCATCCGTCTCCAAAATAAAAAGAATGACTTTGTTTCGTTAATTAAAATATACACACATAATCTTAGACTCCAAGCCTATTCTATGAAGCAATGAGCAAATCTTGATGTGGTGACGGCTACTTTCAGTCAAAATTTCCTTTACCAAAGAGATCTTCATCTCGTTAAAATACGCTTAAAATTATTCGCCACCATAGCTAAGTCTTTTAAAGTTAAAGACAGGAAAAATAATCACTTGCAACATCCATTCCAAAAGAAATTGAAGATAAAAAAAAATTAGAAAAAAAAAACAATGAATAAATTATAAGCTACATTAAAATGTAAAGCAAAAAAAAAGCAATATTTTAAATTAAAACTAAGAAAATTAAAGCAGACGACTTTTATGTAACTGAAAATATATCAATTTAATTCATTTTCAATAAGACAGAATGACTTGGTACGCTGTAAAATAAAGTTTAAAAAAAAATTGTTTAAATAATATAAAAAATAAAAACCGAAACATTCAAAGGAGCTAAATGACATAATCGTGGTAACAAAACAAAAGTTAATTTGCATTGAGAAAATAAACTCAATTCCGCCATAATTTTTGATTTTATTCTCAAGCTTAACCATTTTAGAATCGCTTGTTTGGCTTGCTCAAGGTGAGCTTTGAATTCTGGGATTCTAAAAACACGTGCTACAGCTCTTCTAATGCTCGTAGAAACTTTGTACTGATATCATTTTTAGCAGAAAACTTCAAGCTTTCGAATGTCATAAAATTTGAAAATGTATATGAAATATTTCTCCTTTATTTTATCAATTTTTTGTAAAAAATGAGTTTAAAATTAGAGTAGAAAAAGAAAAAAAATCCAATTTTCAAAAAAAAAAAAAAAAAAAAACGGGGGAGGTGCAAACCCCCATACTACAAACTAATTTTGTACCAAATTTTATAAAAATCGAACAAACGGTCTTGGCCCTACTCGCGTCGCAGAGAGACAGACAGAAAGAAGGAAGGAAAGAAGGACAGACTCATCGTCAGCTTTATTATTATAGAAGAGAAGAGACAAGCTACCGCTATATTTTATGGCTTCAAAATGTCCTTTTTTAGTTTGAGAAGGAGGGGTGGGGAGCAGTAATATCAAAAACAATTAATGGGTTGTTTTCAGCTTATTATTTAAAACAAACTCTTAGAAAAATCATCATGGAAAGCAGTTACTTCATGATTAAAAAATAATAATAATGAATGTACAAAGTTCTTAAAAAATTATGAAATACTTCATTTAAATTATTTTTTAATCAAAATTTTGAGTGATTTATATTTCGTAAGCTATTGGAATCAACGGATAGAATGACTTTTAAACTATGGTCCTTCGTTGAGTTTTAAAAATTACATTTGCAGTTTGACTTCGAGAAAAAAATACTAACTTTGATTTTTTCCAAAAAATAGCCATACATGTCGGACCTAAATCAATATTAGCTTTTGTTGTACACAGATGTGGGAACATGTACAAAAAAATTTCAAGAATGTATTTCTAACAAAAAAATGGCCTCGTGTATTAAAAACTGATCGACAAAAAAGTCTGACGAAAATATGTTTCAAGATTTTTAATGGTTCGAAATCAAAACTAAAAATGCTGATAAGGTTCTAGATTTGAGATAGCTTTTCGTATAGGATAAATTGGGGGAAGACGCTGTAGTTTTTTAACTTTATTTTATTTAAAATAGCTCATTGGTTTTGTTTTTAGCCAACCAATTTATCAACAAAATGTGGCCTTCTGTGACTGGTAAAGAAATAAGTTTTACTTAGAGATACAATTTTTTTATCAATAAAAATTAATAATTTGAAACGTTCGCATTTCAGCATCTTAAATCCAATCTTGGGGTAAGATAACCGATACAGTTGGGGTAAAATGCCTTATAGAAAATGAAAATGCAATAAAATCAATTCCCTCCCCCATTCCTCCCACCACCTAAGATTTGTTCTCAAAATTTGAAATGTTCAGGCCTTTTTTTTTTTTTTTGACTTAGTGCCCGAATTATATGGTGAAAAAAAATCTTAAAAATATTCATGCATAAATACGGCCTAAAAATGCCTAAAATATGAACTAAAACTTAAAACAATACGTAATGCTGTTTTTTTTTTAACTTAAATGAAGAAAAATACTTGAACATTAAATGATTGGCATTGCAATTTTTACACTGTGTTATTAAGGCGGTAAATATACATTATATAGATTATTTGTACAGAAAATTTTGTGCAAATTATTTTTATTACAATAAATCACATGCCTTTTATCACTTAATAATCATATCCTCAAGATGAAAACATCCTTTTAACTAAGAATTTAAGTTTGTCCTGTACCGACTTTTTCTCTTATTTCGTAATGAAGTCATTTTTTCATCTTTCGGACAAATCTTCTAAAAACAGGAACTTTTCCTGGATGTACTTTCCCTAGCAGCATAATCTCATCGGCCGATGATCGGCCATTCATCGAAACCCAATGAAATTCTCATCGACCGATGATCGATTCCGATGAGTTCTCATCGGGAATTGCTCCAATATGTCTCATCGGCCCAACAGAATCCGAGCATCAAAATCCGATGAATTTTGCTCGAAATACGATGAGATTTGGAGCAATTTACGAGCAGTGCAGTCCCATGCCGATGAATTTTGGATCAATTTTGTTGAAAGTTGGTCGGAAGGATATCGCTTTCCGATGAAAAGTAGCTCATCGAAAACCGTGCTCGGATACTGGTCGGAACGATGTCATCGTGCATTAAGGGATCAGTTTACGAGGAGTTCGATGATCGGCCGAGCAAAATCCGATGAGTTGATGCTATTTCGGTTACTACCTTGAACACAAGCACATAAATATATGGGCAAAATTGAATAAATACTCTAACGAAGGTATTATAGCTTTGTAGCTTTCAAATCTCAGTCGGTCAAACCTACTTAACGTGTCCTAAAGCTAATAATCTTAATTCAGACTCTTTGACTCGATCTTTCCTTTTTCTGATCTGCTACCTGAGGGGCAGTATTTATTTCCACGGAACGGTCTTTCTCTGGATCGTCCGATCTTTCGTTCCTCATGAAAATCAAAATGTTTGGCAAAATATTTTCTTCTGTTAAAAAAAAATTGTAATCCCTGAGAATAGCAGCAATATGCATTTAAAAATGCTACTTTTATAGATTTATATGCAACTAACGGCAAAAGAAGCAGAAATATGCAATTGCATACGCATTATGTGTTTGTATATAACCCAGGCTCAAACTGTGATTCCTTTTTTCCTATTAAGTTAATGATTTCGATTATATATTTTCCCTGATTGTAGTAAGTAGGAGTTCTAGTTCTCTTGGTATCTTTCTCATTTTTTCTTAAATGATATTTGTTTTTGTAGTTTTTTAGCTTGATTGAAATTACATTAACCCTTGAAAAACGATAAGCAAGAAAATATGTTTGAGTTTGGGTAATATTGGGTGATCCAAAAGTCACGTATTCCATTACACAATATATATATTTTTAAATACTACAGATTTTAAATACAAATTATTTAGCTTTCTGGCAATACGATATTTTTCGGGATGACATGCTATTTTTTATTTTCATTTTTCATGCGCCCTGACACCTTTTGGTAGCTTTTCTTCATAGCACGGTCAGGATATATCTTATTCCCCAGGATTAAACTGTAAGAAAGTTCTAAAAGGCACAGATCATTTCCGGACAGTAAGGTGGGGTTGGGGGTTAACAGTCACCAACCCATTTTTGTTATCTGGCCTCTGGCCCTGGTGGTACTATGGGCTTTGGAGGAGGCAGCCAAGGCCAGATAGCTTTGTCTCTATGGGCTTCTGATCACATTAGGCCTCTAAGGTTCTATCAAGGTTGTAAAACTTTCTCAAGGTGTACCAAGTACATGAAAGCGTTGTCACTGCTTCAGAACTTGCTCTAGAGTGCGGCCTTGTCACACGAGGACATTCTGATAAAACCTGAACTGGTGTTGGAAAGATTGAGAGCGAATGGACTCATGGACTTCATCTTACTTCAAATCAGTAAGGATTAGCATTGCAACAGCAACAGTAACTCCATTTTGAGAAAGTGCATATGCTTGAATCTCTAAGCACTTAATGTACTCGTTTTTAAGTCAAAATTGCTTGGAAAAAATGAGCTGGTACATGTTTTTATTTCTAAGCAGATGATTTTTTAACAGTGTAAAAATACGGAAATGTCCAGAAATTTAATTTTTAGTTTGTTTCTTTGAACTAGTGAAGTAAATTTTATATGGATGAGTGAGTATTAGAAGATATCCAATATCTGATTTGGATAATATGCTGATATATGAAAACGATAATTATGAGAAGCTGAAGAAATATAAAAACCTACGGGTTGTGGAAAAAAAGGATTTACTTCGCTAAAGAGCCTCAATCCCCCGCTCTCCCACAACTTGAAAGCAAATTTGAAAAAAAAAAAAAAGGGAAAAAACAAAGTTTCAATGCAATACAGTGAACTCTCATTTATGCGCCGTTTTCACTTATACGACGATTTTGAATGGTCTCAGCACATTCCATAGCAAAATAATGATAGTATCAATCGTTTATGCGTCGCTCTAAAGATAAATATTTCACTTATGCGCCGAATTTTCCCTAAAATGTAAAAAAATTAATTTATTTTCTTCAAAAAAAAAAAAAACATTTTTTTTTCACTTTCCACTTAAATCTTTCGCCTTTATTGCTCTCGGTAGGCGTTTTTTCCCCCATGAACTAGAGTTTGGAGTGGGACAATTATCCATTCTGCATCGTTTTAGAGGGAACAGTTTGTAATTAGGTATGCTACAATTTTTGTTTTCTCTTTATTCTTGTAGTTACTTTACAGTAATTGCCCAACCGTACTAATACGTCCCTTTTCTATAGAAACATTCTTATTCATACTCTCATTAGAACCTATGTTGCATTTTAGTCCTGTAAATAGGCTGGTTCACTTATACATCTCTCTCACTTATGCGCCTTTTTCTATTGGCCTCTTGGGCCGGCGCATAAGTGAGAGTTCACTATCTGCTTGAACTCTCTCAAATTCAGTTTTTACGTTTTACTCCCTCTAAGCTACGTACTTATACATTCATATACATTCTGTTGAAAGAGAAATTACTTTAAATCAAGATATATTCTTAATCTTGCATATTAAAATTTTGAATGCAGAAGCAATTACCCTGTAAAAGAAAATTTTGAAACATTCCTGAAAAATAATGGACAGCTAATGCGGCTAATTTCTGCTAGTAACATAACTGTCAAAAAACATCAAGTTTTCTTTTCAAAAGTCTGACAATGAATCTCAGTGGTCAGTACTAGGGACACACCGATAAGCATATTGGTCAATTACCGATTACCGATTAACCAGCTGATGATAATCAGCCGATTAATCAGCTATAGCCGATTAATAATCATGATGATTATTTTTAATGCTACCCATTTCGCCATCAGTGTTTTTTTTACAATTTCGATTTTAGGGATAGTTGCTAATTTATTTTTGAAGAGACTATTTATTTTTCCCCATTTTAAAAAAATTCTCAAAATAATTTCAAATTTCATCCAATTCCTTTGAGCCCATTTTATACTATTTGTAATAAAGTTACATTGGAGTCATATTCTATGTCAAGTGAACTAGTGGCTCCCACCCGACCATGTCCGATTTGAATTAGATTTTACAGAGGTGTAGTATACCTATGAAACTAACCTGTGCAAATTTTTAGTTTCCAAGATCCAAATCTGAAGGACCTAAGATCCTGCAAAAATGAGGTCCAAAATGGCGGATCAGCTTTGTGAAACGAGTTGCAATGTTTAGGTTAAGGTTGTAGAAAATTTTATCCTACTGACAGCCTAGTATAATTTCTAGCTATATTTTTCATCCTTATCTGAAAGAACACCATCAAAGAAAAAACTCATTTTGTTAGGAAAAATTCGGTTCTTTCTAATGGTGTCAACGAAAAAATGGTGGAAGGTGACAAACCTGAGCTATAACGAGTAACAGGCGATTTTTCATGAGAGGGATTTTGGTTGACACTTCGGCTGACAACATTTTTTACAAAATAAAAAAAAATACTCTGCAGCTGTAGAACATTAAAAATAAGAATTTGGACAATAAAATTACGAAGTATGAACCTGTGAATTTTTTTGGTTAAAAATTTATGACAACTTGAAATCCAGGAAAACATTTTCCTAATAAGCTCAATCTCACAAAAAGTATTGGAGAGTATTTACAACCAAAAGTTTTTTAAACTACAAAAATATTAGGCTTCCAGTGTGATAAAATTTTCTGCAACCTTAACCTAAACATTGTAACTTGTTTCAAGAAGCTGATCCGCCATTTTGGACCCCATTTTTTGCGGGATCCTAGACCCGATTTGGATCTCGGAAGCTAAAAATTTGCACATGTTAGTTTCATAGGAAAGTCTACACCTTTAAAATCCAATCTAAATCGGAGGTGGGTGGGTGGGGACGATTTGAAAAAATGTTCCAGTTGACGTGGAATGACTTAATGTTAATTAATTATGAAAAAATGGGCACAAAATTCATTTTAAAATATTAGTAGCAAAATTGAGTTCGAAGATGTTTATTCCTTGTGAAAATTAAATTCTTTCAAAGAGCACTATTTTAAAGGAGAAAAGTATTGACGTATGAAAGCTGTTGCAACGTTATATGTAATTATTTTTTCAAAATAGAAAAATTAATTCATTAAATAATTTACATCAACTGTGAGGATAATTTTTATCTAGTTCGTTCCTTGTATTATTTGTTTTATTTTTACTCACTACGCTTTAATACTACATGCTATGCTTAAGTTTGCAGAAAATTACTTATTTTGTGTTTATGAAATTATTAATCGTATTTTCTTGTTTAAAGAATATTTATAAAAATATTTATTTAAAAAAAATACACCGATTAATTGGAAAAATTAAGCTAGTTATAAATAAAAAGGAACACTCACGTTTTTCACATTCCAATTTAAATGTCCTTGAATTTGACTATTCCTAATTGCGTCATGTGAATATCAACTGTAAGGGTTTAAATAATAAACCCTTTTAATATTTCATTCAGTTTTACGCACTTATTCGTTTTGTTTTCACTCTGGACTCTTTAGTTCTAAATGTTTTCGTAATGTTTGCTGAAAATTACATTTATTTACTTTTATAAGTTTTATGGTGAGGGTATACTTAAAAAGAATTAATTAAAAAAAAACCGCTGATTAATCGGCAAAATTTTGCCTATTATAAACAATCGGTAACGTGGTCGATTAATCGGTAATCCCTAGTCAGTATCCATCTCGAAATTAGCCTGGAATATTTCTGAAGAATTTACAAAACCTTTTCAAAAAAGTCACTTATTTCTCATTAATAAATTGGGAACTTTTATTATTGCTATTAGTTAATTATTTTATTAAACTCGAGTTTTTTTTTTTACATATGTTGTGCTTTTTAAATAAGCTTTTGATATTACTTCAAAAATTTTGGATTTTGTTCTTAATTTTAAATTATACAACGTTTCCGCTTCTGAAAAATGTATACTAAGAAAATCCACATTTTTGTACAAGAAATTTTATTTTAGAAGATTTTCATACAGACACACATTCAAGCAGTCAGCTATTATGCATATATATCTCTCAGACAGTTGTTCCTTTATTTCCACTTTCTTCACAGCTCAATGAAATTCCTTCATCTGAAAAAGAAAATTAATTAATCTTCGTGCATTGCAGAAATATAAATAAGAGTGCTGTACATACAGCTTATACCATATGTACGAAAAGCAGCTTTTTACTTAGCTGAAGTAAATTTGCTAATGCTGACCAGGTAATCAAACGATAGTGTAATAATGAAAAAAATTTAAATACGTAGGAATCGGAAGAGCATTGTAAAATATATTTCTGGACACAAAAAATTTGCCCTCGTGACCTTGTTGTCGCAATATGAAGTCTTAAGGGCTGCCAAAAAGTTTTTAAAAAAAGTCGTTAAATTTAGCGAGTTTCAGTCAGGAATGGCAGACACCTTTCCCATGATTTGTAGATAGTCGTCCTGCACATGCAGATTGTGGAGTTATATTCTCTATTATCACCACTACCCCTATTTTGACTAAATAAGTAGAGACCTGAGGTATGAGCAAAAGCGTCCGAGGTCGCCGGATAAAATATCAACACTGTTAGAAATTTCTCCGAAAAAATGGTTAATTAACATTAAACAATATGGTCATTTTACCGTATACACCCAGCAACAGTCAAATAACCATTCATAAGATGCTTTCCAAACGGTCAACGCTGAGAAAAACGGCGAGTTGACAATTTTCTTCTCGAACGGTTAATCTACCGTAAATTCACCAGAATCCGTAACGCGCCATCTATGCTGAAAGCCAATAGGAATTTAGCTCAGAGCCCGCCAAATGCCAAAGCAGTAATGTTGCTCAACAACGAAGATCGAACCGAAGCCGATCGTCAGCCATTATAGAAGCAAGCTGAAAAGGTAACTATTTTTTCATGTATCAGATTTTAAGTATTTTGTAATTTCAACATTGAATTCAGCGTCCTTCAAGTTATACGCCGAATAATATTTGTTCTCTTTTTTTTAGAAAGCAGACTGATCGCGGCAGCCATTGAAAAAAAGCTGGAAAGGTAAATGTTGTTCTGATTCATCAGGTTTTTAGTATTTTTTTATTTGAACATTCAATCCATTGTCCGTGAAAGTTCGTATGTCGAATAATAGTTTGATTTTTGAAAGCAAATCCAATGTTTATTCTAATTACTTATTCTAAAATCTTGATTTCAATTACAAGAGTTTGGGAAAAAACAAAATATTAGTCTGTTTTAAAATTGATAATTCACTGTTAATATATGTTAAGTTACTGATTACTGTTGCATGTTGTTGCACTTCGAGTTCCTATAGGGACTCTAGTTGCACTAAACTAAACGCTAATCGTGGCCTCGCTTTAACCGTAGCCTAGTTCCTTCGCTAGCATGCCTGTGTGTGTTTACATCGTTTTATGTGCGATTCGTTTGTGGCCCTTTCTTTTCAACATAGTTGAATAATTTATGTTTTAATTTAAGTTATCCCCGATCATTTATGTGTTAAAGATGATTCGTCGAAGAAACTGGCTTCGCGTTACCCCGCGGGTCAATCATGAGCCGACAAAACGCGTTTTGCGAAAAACATTTTCGTGAAGAAATGACGATCATACAATGAATTTACTCTATTCAAAGTGAGTGTGTGATTTTTCTCTAAATACTGCACAACAAAAATGCATGAAACTCCCAAAACTGGTCAAAGAATTTGATCAGTTGTTGTCTTAGCTCAATTTACACATTGTAAGATATCAGACGCACTTGCTGTTAATAATTTGAATCAGAATTTAAAAAAAAATAAGAACTCTTGATACAGTAAAAATTTTTAACTTAATTTTGGTGAAGTCTGAAAATTCAAAATCGCTTAGTATGATGAAATGGGTTTATACAAACAGCTTCTACTCTGTGCCACAAGCGGTTTGTAAGTTTGAACAAGATGTGATTCGTTCATGGAGATTTTGATGAAAAACTTACTACTTGAAACTTCGGTAAGTTGAACTTGGACGAATCGAAAACTTCGACTGGCTGAAGTGAATAGATTTATTCCCATCTAACTGAATGGAGAATGTATGTTATTTATTTTCAGTAAGCCGAATTTCATTGTCGAAATATTCGATAAGCCAAATTTAATATCATAACCGTCATAAAATTTTCCTTGCTATGCTACTCGATAAGTCGAAGTCGCTTTTCTCCAAAAGAACCAAAGCAAGTGTTTATGGTGCTATTTCAACATTTAACATAGAACTTTTTAATGGCTAGGAAATACTTTAAATTTTTAACTTGCACGAAAAAGTTGAATAAAGTAAAGAAGTGTCTGCCATAGCTAAGAAGGATAGTCTGTCAAAATTATTATGCAGTGAAGCACTTTCATAAATAACAAAATTGAAGAGTATCATCTGCAAGTGATTGCTGATGAAAATTTTAATCCGAACTGAAAATGCCTACTAGATAGCATGTATGTCCAGAACCTAAGGGAGCATTGGTAAAATAAGTGAAGGAAGCTAATCATTCGCGAAAAAGCAGTTTCATAAGTAAAAATTAGTTTCGCAACATATACAAACTCTTGAACTTATATAATCACTGAAAGGTTGTTGTAGAAAATGTGTAACATATTTGACCCATTACTTAGTAACTTTTTTACTCATATTATAAATTTAATCGTTTCAGCGGTAGTATTCTGTTTAATTTGATAATTTTGCTTTCTTTTTCAATAACTCTTAATTTTTTTCTCATTCCTTGCAACTTTGACTTGTCAAAGTTTCACTGTTTATTGAATCTGCACATACACCTTTATTCATCATGCCTATTGATTAGACATCTATTTTTCATCAGATTTTTACTTGCGCAATTAGTACTTGTTAGTGGGTCTCAAAATTATTCTCTCAGAATTGGGCCGCAAGGGGAATTGGTTGGAAAGGAAGAAACTGAGAGGGTGTAATGTATGCTACTGCTTGCTAATAACAATACTTGTTTTGTAACTGTTGCTACACTTAGTACTCCGTATGTACTCAGTACTCTATCAATGCCTAGTAATTGTTGAAATTCAATACTCATACATTTTTGTAAAAAAAAAATAGTGACATACCAAACACTCAGTACTGGACCAATTTTTATCAGGTACTCTAATAGTCTGCACCTGTATAAACTACCATTTTTAGAATTGGTAATCAGAATCGTTGCAGCTTAAAATTTAGAAGGGGGGCAGAAACTCTGAATTTACCAATTGGTAAAATTTAATGAAAAGGGGCATTTGGGCCTCAGAAAATTAGTTATGTATGGTCCCAATTTCGCTGAATCAGCAATTTGTTAAATGAAATTTTTGGCCGGTCACGGTGACCTCCCATCATGGTGCTTTCCCCATGTTAGTAATATTTAATCCCTCTGTCTCCCACGCCATTCCTGCAGCGAGTGCTAAATAAACTTTAGCTATGCAATTTGTAGTTGGTTACTATTACAGTAGCCAAGCTTATGTGAAACATGTTTGTTCTAAACAATTTTGATTCAACAAAGCGACTAACCAGCTATAGCTGGTCAACTATATTCATTCCTATTTCTACTCTTGATCATTATTGATGATTTTAAGTATAAAACATTTTTTAAACTGAATCACCTATTTGTCAAAATAGTTGGACTGAATATGTATGTAGTCAAGTTTTTTTACTTAGTAATTTTCTTACAGGTCTTCAATCCTCACGGTGTCCATCCCCTCACTTGCCCAAGCATCAGTGTCTTGTTGGAAAAGGTATGTAATCAATTTGTGGTTGTTTTTAGTTATTATTGGTTTGAAAAGATCACACGAGCATGCACCCCCCTTCCCCCCCATGACCATGATGAGTGTTAATGAATAATTGTAAAGCTAATGAAAATTTTGTCGGACTTTTTTCTGATCGTTAAATTGTTCTTTATGCCTATTTTTGTTCGTTCATCTTCAAAAATTTGGAGTTTTATAAAAATTGAAAGAGTTTTAAAAATATTAAAAATGCCTACATCTTTTTATCTTTGTGTATTTAATGTATGTATTTTTTCAAAAAAGGGACTTCCACTTAGAATGTGAGGAGTTCATGCTGACTATTGATGGCATCCCTGTCAACTCATCCATCAAAGACGTCACAGCCGTGGTTGCTTCTTGGTTTGCTGTGTCAGAATTTGCCTGCACTTTGGAATTTTTCCTCAGGTACTATTTATATTTTATTATTTTCCTTGTATTTCTCTAGTTTGTTTCATTCTGTTCCAATATGAAAATAAGAAACCTTAAAGTTTTTAGTCAAGCTTCATTTAAGAACGAGATAAAGAAATAAAAATTTAAGCAAAAATTTAAAATGATGTAGCAATAATCTCTTTTTGCTATTATCAATCTAATTGCAAAAATGGATTTTATTTGAAGTGAATAAATTATTGAATAATATTGTACAGGCTGATTTTGTGGTTCAACAAGGCATTTTTTTATCTGAAGTCAATACACTTTTTTTCTGCAGTGACTATTATTACTTCTACATATTGTTTGCCACTCATCAAGTTCGCCATTGGGATTTTTCATAAATCTTAAGATAAAGCTCTTAAAATTCCCAAGAACATATAACTAGTACAGTCAAACTTGTTTCTCTCTAATTTCACTGGACGGAAAAAAATTCGAGATAAGGAGGTTTTGAGAAACTTTACTGAAATTTGAAATCTGATAATGAAAATTTAAAACCGATACAAAACAAAATGTTAGTACTTGATCGAGAGTTTAAGGAACCATTTTCAGTGTAAAGCAGTAGTGTAAGCATCCCTTTCTCAACAAAAATAATCTTTTTTTCTTATTTACTTATTTGTTATTAATAATAATGCAATTAGATAACAAAACAGCAACATAGTTAAAATTAAAACATGAGTTAATCCTGTAAAACTTCATGTTTCTGGCCAGTGTTGCCAACTTGTTAAAATGAATGGGGCTCTAAATCATGTTTAAAAAAAGAGGCTGGGGCTAGATTTTGTTAATTTCAACAGCAAGGGGCTGAACCTATTATGTGAGATGCGTTTTTGAGACATATTGAGGGCTAGATTTGGGGCTAGGGGCTAAATTTCTTTTTTCGGGGCTGTATGAGCTGTAAAAGGGTTAGATCTATCCTCTAAAGGGCTAAGTTGGCAACACTGTTTCTGGCACTATTTGGGAGACTTGCGTATTGCATGAGAGCAAAAGCTTTTGTATAACATTAATTACCTGTAGTCCAGGCTAGTGTCCATTGAAATGTCATCGAACCTAAAATTTTTACATATATGACATTTTTTGGCGGTTTCTATATGAATTTGACCTGCTGATTCCGAATCCGTTGAGTGCCAGACGCTAAACCTTGAGCATTTTTGTCAAAATGGCGAAATCCAATATGGCTGCTGTAAAAGGTATGAACAAATTAATGGAAACGTACGTGCAATGAAACATTTTATACACTTAAAAATGATTGTACTCTTTAGTCAAAATATAAATCTATTGAAAATTTATATTTATGAAAAGTATACGACTAAAAAAATTATCAAAATGGTAAAATTCAAGATGTCATCCTGAACAGTTGTAAGGTTTGTTTTCAGGTATTAAAAATTTTTTAAACCGTAATTTACATGAAAGTAGAATGTTTTAACAAATATGAATGTTTAAAATGATATGCAGGGAGCATAAAAATGTGATTTAGCCTAAAAATAACACTTTAAAAATAGTTAGAAACATTCCAAACTTAAGTTTCGGGATTTTGCCGGTTTAAACCAATTTCCTGCAAGAAACAAGTTTCTTTTGCGAAAAGGGTTCCCATATTGATACAAGTTGCATGAATGCGAACTTCTCACCGGTGTGAAACGTATTTTTAACTACCAGTTGGGAGGTATATCCAACGTGTTTGTTTAGTGTTTCGTCTTCAGCTAGATTATAGATTGTTCAGATTAACATCACCCAAGTAAGGGTATGTGCAATCTCTATTGACATCACCCAAGTAAGGGTATGTGCAATCTCTCGATATTGTAGTTTTGGATGAATTTCAAACAAATTAGCGGCTCAGCTATTTGCTTGAAATTTCTGCCTTAGCTGTAGCCATATTTGTTAAACTGCTCCAGGAGCTTTCCTGGTAAGCCAGAAAGGTGCCAAACTGCTACCATCAACCTATCTCAAAGTTTTTTACAAGTTTCCGATTTATTGCCGTAAAGTGACTGACTTTTTTTTGGAAGCTTTATAAATTCTTTAGCTAGGTTTTTGACTTTTGCAGGATACTTTCCTGATTTCTTCCAGGTATGTTACTGGCAGAAGTTAAGCCTATAACTGCCCATTATTTTCCAGGAGTGTTTCGCTTTGTTTTTAGTGAAACTGTGAAGAGAGAAATTGGCTTAAAACATATCAGACAAATAAAAAACATATTTCCCGGTAAGAAGAGAATCGTATGAGAAACACCAGTACAAAAAATTATTTTTTCCTAATGAAAAAGCGAGAACATTCTTAGGGCTAATGAGATACATTCGATTGATGTTTTGTGATAACTTTAGAAGCATCTGCGAATCAACCGAACAAAACATTGTTACTAAACTAAAAGGGAGAAAAAGTCTTGAGAACTTATCTGGAAGATTCATTAAATATTTTGCAGTAATTTTAAAAATACCTGTGAGACAGCAGAACAAAATATTGTTACTACTTAACTAAAAAAATTTGCAAAGTTTTCTATTTTGATGCTTTATTTTAACAGAAAGCCTTTTTTCATTTTACTTTTATTTTCACTTTACATACATTTCACTTCAAATGACACTACAAATCACTATACTTACCTTCTCTACAAAAATGTGTTTAGTTTTTTTTTTCCTTTCTTGATCTGATATAGACTTAAACGTAAAGTATTGATAGGGCTTAAAATGCAGAGTACTCGGGTAAAATTGGCAAGACACAGATGTATGCATGTGTCAAAACGTATCCTCAAGGATGCCACTAAACATTAAGAAGGTTAAAACAATGCTTACGTTCACCGCAAAGACTAAAATCTGTGATTCAAATCATACGCCAGACACAAGAATGGTATATGGTTTAATGGAGTCATCAAGGGAAAGCTTCCTTGCAGAAATTATCTAGTCATGAACTGGCTCCTCTTCCTACTGCTTTATTTGATGATGAGTGAAATATGAGAGGTCCAAATAAATCTGCACAAGAGTCAAAACTAAAGGCAGTTTTCAGGGTAGGCGGTAAGAGTAGTCCAGAAATTATCAGTCTTGGTGAATGTGCAACATTGTGGGTAGTACCTATACTCGCAAAGCTACCTGCTTGAGTATTGATGGTGCAGAAAACCTTATTAAGCACGAAATACAAACCGTTCTTGCGGTGCACAATCTGTTTAAGAGATACGATAAATTTAGTACTACGTCACAACGTAGAGCCACACAAGAGAAAAATGTCTATTGTGTTTTTCAACTTAATGAAAATTCACCACTCTATAAAAGAGATATCTTACTGAAAATAGTACCAAATATGACGCAAGTAATTAATTTTGTTGTGAGCCGACTGTGTTCGATTCCCAGGTCAATGAGTAATTGTTACTGGTACCGATTCTTTTCCGATTAGATTGGTGTTGGAATTCAACAAGCTTTTGTTTCTCATTAAGAAGCTGATGTGATTATGACTCACTATTTAGCTAAAGTCAGTAGTATTCCAAAAGAATTTAGAAACCTTCCAAATTAAAGTAAGTCACTTTACGGCAAAAAATTGTAAACTTCCCAAAAACTCTTAGAAAAGTTGATGGTAACAGTTCAGCACTTTTCTGGCTTACAAGGAAAGCTCCTGGAGCAGTTTAACAAATATGGCCAGTTCTAAGGCAAAAATTGCAAGCAAATAGCTAAGCCGCTTATTTGTTTTGCAATTCATCCAAAACTACAATATCGAGAGATTGCACATACCCTTACTTGGGTGAAGTCAATCTGGACAATCCATTATCGAGCTGAAGGCAAAACACTAAACAAACAGATTGGATATACCTTCCAACTGGTAGCTAAAAATATCTTTCACACCAGCGAGAAGTTCGCATTCATTCAACCTGTATCAATATGGGAAACTTTTTCGCAAAAGAAACTTGTTTCTTGCAGGAAATTGGTTTAAACCCGCAAAATCCCGAAACTTAAGTTTGGAATGTTTCTAAACATTTTTACAGTGTTATTTTTTGGCTAAATCACATTTTTTATGCTCCCTGCATATCATTTTAAACATTTATCCTTGTTAAAACATTCTATTTTCATGTAAATTACGGTTTAAAAAATGATTAATACCTGAAAACAAACCTTACAACTTTTTAGGCTGATATCTTGAATTTTACCATTTTGATAATTTTTTTATTCGTATACTTTTCATAAATATAAATTTTCAATAGAATTATATTTTGACTAAAGAGTACAATCACTTTTAAGTGTATAAAATGTTTCATTGCACCCACGATTGCATATTAATTTGCTTCGTACCTTTTACAGCAGCCATATTGGATTTCGCCATTTTGACAAAAATGCTCAAGGTTTAGCGTCTGGCACTCAACGGATTCGGAATCAGCAGGTCAAATTCATATAGAAACCGCCAAAAAATGTCATATATGTAAAAATTTTAGGTATATGGCCTTCTAGCCTGGACTACTGCCTTATCGCAAATAATTTTCAACTTGATATGGTAGAAATTTATTTTTGCTTTTTTTTTCTGCAAAAAAAACTTAAAGAAAAAAAAATAGATTTTTTGATGAAAATGAGAAAATTTAGACCTTGTGTGGGATACCTAAATATTTTTTAATTTGTATAAATGTTTTTGTAGTACATTTGGGAGTGGCTATAGGGGTAACTTTTTATCAACTTGAAATTTTGAATTTCCAAAAAAAAAAAATCAATTCAGCCTAATACGCAATAGCTGTTTTACACTTTTAGACTTAAGTTGGTACAGGTTGTCATTTTTCAAAATGCATGAAACTTTTTTTACTAGTGTTTTGACATAAAGGGAAAAAAATAAGAGGGTATGCCACAAAAAATATTAATCTTCGCTTTTTGTTTTGGGTCACCCCAGGGTCGGACTGGGCCCTAAAAAAGGCGCACACCCCAAGTTTCTGTGGGCGCATGTCAACGGGGGGGGGGGGGATCCCCCAATCACTGAAAATATGTTCAATTTTTCTTCCACACCATTCAATGAAATTAAATACACAAAACAATAATAATTTAAGAAATGATGAGTATTATATTCATAACAAGAAACTTTGAATTCAAATGAAAAAATAATCATGAAAAATGTAATTCGCATTCTTGATTAGTTTAATAGCTGCATTGTTTTACCATCAGCTGCTTACAAAAACCAATTATTGAAAATATTCTGAACTACATTAACGTATATGAACGATAAATTATTTTACTAGCTGGGATTATCTATCTTTTCTTTGTTTCTCATATGAGTTCCCTTGAATACAATTAAATACATTTAAATTTGAAATGCGAAGTTTATTTTCGTATCAGGTCGGCAATTCGGTCGTTTTTTTTTTTTAATTTAATCTTAGTAGAATGAAACTCTTACCACTATTATGTATTGACCGCTTATGTATGTATGTATGACGGCTAAAAATAACTGTATTTCTGCAATGTATTTACATTGTACATCGATACCAATGCTGATATTATTACCCTTATTATTCAAATATATACATGAAACATAAGGAAATAACTATTTAAAAGCTGCCGTACACGATTTCTTAAGTACGTCTTATATCCAGGGTATAAAAAAATTATGATTTTTTCAAAATATTTTTTTAAAAAATCGGATTTTTTTTTATTTAAATCTGACTTTTAAAATTTTAATCGGATTATTTTTTTAATGACTTTAGAAACTTATGTTATAAATTAATTTACAGTTATAAATGTAATTTAATTTTCAATTGATACTTTAAAAAAATCACAACTATTATATTTTGAGTGTCATTTCACCAACAAACTTTCGTAGCGTGATGTAAAATCAAACTGTAATTTGGTACTTTAAAATAGGAGTATCAAGGTCACAAATTTTGCATCATCTCCATGGAAACCTAACTCGGTAAACCTAAAATTAATGAATTGAATCAGTAGTTTCCATGGAGACGCTGAAAATTTGTGACCTTGATGCGCCTATTTTTAACCGACTTCAACAAAGGAGGAGGTTATACAATTCGTCGGAGAAATTTTTTTAAAGTAACAAGTTCACATGATTCAAATCAAATTTTGTTACGCTATGAATACACACAAACGGAGGAAAATAAATAAATTGGCTTTTGGCAAACACCTTTCATAATCTTCCATAAGCTGACTTCTTTTACATTAAAAATTGCTTTTTTCCCCTCTAATTCCGAAACACATTTCTGCAGTTTCCTGCCGATTTATGCTTTCTAAGATTATTTTTTCTACTTTTTAAATTAGATTGTGTTACATGAGATAAAAATCATGAGAAAATATTTAAATAAAG
This sequence comes from Uloborus plumipes, assembly GCA_038373865.1. NCBI lineage: Eukaryota > Metazoa > Arthropoda > Arachnida > Araneae > Uloboridae > Uloborus > Uloborus plumipes. The sequence continues at coordinate 44,365 of JAXGGA010006365.1, forward strand.
AAAAACAAATCATAAATTTAATTATTTTTTTCGATTAAAATCAATTTTATTGATAAACATATCAGATTTTTTTTCAAAATAAGTTTTACTCTTTAAGTAATCTCTTAAAGTAATGGTATTTTCAAATCAGACAGCTACCCATTTTTATTTGCCAGCTTGATGACACAATCTAAATATTTACTGTTTGTGTTTAGGTATGAGTAATGTATTTACTTCTAATTATGTGTGTTTTTAAGAACGTAATATGTTTATTTAATGTATAACTATAGTAAAAAAATGTATGAACTTCAACCTTTTTAATTGATGATTTTTTAAAAATATTTATTTATGAGTACACGCTTTACACTTTCTTACAACAACTCATGGTTGAAGTAAGGCTCCTATAAGAGGGGAGCTGACTCATCCGACATTTTGGTTCCAAAACGGTGGGCGTGGAACTACTGGTATCTGTACTCAAGTCGCATTAAAGAAAAGTGGAAGCTAGCTTGAATTGTAGCTGCATAGATGATATTTGACTACACTGCTCGACATTGAAAATGCAACACCAAGAAGGAGTGGTCAGAAATTGATGAAATTTGGTAAGAAGACAGAGACAGCATGGAACAATAAGTGATATTTATTTCAAAAAAAAAATAAGCAAAATTTCGAGCGAGGGCGGCGTCGGCTCAGTAAGAAGTAGGACCACCGCGGACAGCGATGCACGAAGAAACACGTCTAGGCATGGAGTCAATAAGCCTGCGGATGGTGTCCTGAGGGATGGCACTCCATTTCCTTTCAACCATTTGCCGCAGTTCGTCCTCTAAACGAGGCAGTGGCAGGTTCTGCAAACGGCGTCCAATCACGTCCCATACATGTTCGATTGGTGACAAGTCAGGAGAGTATGGTGGCCAGGAAAGCATCTGTACACCTCGTAGAGCATGTTGGCTGATTCGAGCACTGTGAGGCCGGGCGTTATCCTGTTGAAAAATTGCATTTGGCAAACCCTGAAGGTAGGGAATTGCCACCGGCCGCAGTACATTATCTACATATCGTTGGGCCGTCATAGTGCCCCGAATACGAACTTGAGGTGATACGGAATTGTATGCAATAGCGCCTCAAACCATTATGCCACGTTGTCGCGCTGTGGGGCGTTCCACAGTTACTGCCGGATTCGATCTTTCTCCACGTCGACGCCACACACGTATGCGATGACTATCGCTGGACAAACAGAAGCGGGATTCATCTGAGAACACTACGGTTTGCCATTCTGCCATCCACGTCGCTCTGGTCCGGCACCATTCCAAACGTTGGAGTCTGTGCTGTGAGGTCAATGGCAGTCTTCTTAGCGGGCGCCGTGATTGCAGGCCACGTGCAACCAGTCGATGGGAAATGGTTCTGGTCGACACAGGAACATCCAGGGTACCTTGCACGTGCTGCAGAATCGACGTACAAGTGACTTGCGGGTCCGCCACAGCTTGTCGGTGAATCCGTCGATCCAAGCGGTCTGACGTCACTCTGGCTGCACCTGCACCCCTCAATGTGGCTACATTTCCTCTTTCCAACCATGTCCGACACAGCCGATGCACAGTGCTTGCATCCATGTGGGTATCAGCTGCAATTTGACGTATGGACCAACCTCCCCTTCTCAGTCCGATCACCCTTGTAAAGTCGTCTATATGCTGGAAGTGTCTTCGTTGAGGACGGCGTGGCATTTCCTCCTATCACACGTATCCTTCGAGCCAAAAACCAAATTTCTCCGATAATTAGTCTGGCAGAAAAACCAACATGAACATAGCCCACTTTTCAACTTCATTCTCTTATATCTTACTTCACGTGCGTCGGAGAGCTGCGCATTTCATATCATTTGCATAACTCAGTGACGTGCGTCTACGGTAAAATTTGCATGAATTTCTGACCACTCCTTCTTGGTGTTGCATTTTCAATGTCGAGCAGTGTATTTTTGTCCATATGACAAAAACATTTCATAAACTCAGGCTTAAAACAAGTGCAATATGAAAATAGACCCAATTTCATGAAACATTTCCCAATAAACTGTTTCTAAATTCGAGAAATAAGTTGTCTTTTTAAATTTATTTAATATGGTGCTTTATCCAACTAATCACAAGTTATTTTACGCCAGAGCAACCAAGTACAATATTAATGTGTTTCAAATACCTGTAACACGGCTGAACCAAGAATGTCTTGGAACCAAAATGTCGGACAAGTCAGCCTGTCCTCTAAAGGAGCTCTAGGTTGAAGCAATATTAATTTTAATTTTCCTTTTTCGAATTTATAAAAAAATTGCACACACTATAGCAACAGGCCTAATTTTGTAGAGCTTTTCTGCACACCCATTTTTTTTAGCTTGGTGCCCATTGTTTTCATTTAAAAAAAAAAAGAAAGTCCTAAATACAGTGACTCAGTTACTAATTGAGAAAACAATAACTACTAATTTAAAAATGCCTACTGTACTGACCAAGAAAATTTAATTTTTAGATTGAGTAAGGAGATAATCAGAATAGATAAAAATGAGGAAAAACCTTAGGAGCAATATCAATATAACAAAGAAGGATATTACTAAGAAAAATTCAGAGCAGATGAAATTAAAAATTTTCAAGGAGATTCCTAAGGTTTAAGCAAGGGATGCACCGATAAGCAAATTGACCAATTACCGATTAATAGGCTATTGATAACCGGCCGATTAATCTGCTGAGCCGATTAATCGGCCGATTATCCGATGTTTCAAAAAAAAAAAGTTTTCGCTCTTTTAAAAACGGTTTTCTAAAAAATGACGCAAAAGTAAATCAAAGCATGGCAAACAATAGATAAAAATCGGTTTCATTTCTCACCTAAATCATAGAGATGTCCAATAGCCGAAAAATTAACTTCTGTTTTTTATAAATAGCACCAGAGCTCCACATAGTAAACTGAATTTAACTGAAATGATGATGCTTTCGTGTCGGAGTCACGATCACTCCCGAATCGCTCGCCCCCCCCCCCTGTTTTTGTCTCGTTTTTCCCTTTTTTAGATCACTGGCGTTTAGCTTAAGCCATAGTTATACCCAGGGCCTATCGCCTCCTCTATTGTTGTATGTTTTTCAGCCTAAGTATTTGTTTACATTTTATCTTCACTACCCACTTTGCCATTGTCTGCTATACACAGTATTCTGAGATCCAAACACGCCGTTGCAAAATGGGAACAGAGGAGCACTTGGGTCTAATCTTCCAGCAATAAAACCATAAAACTGTCCCGATTCCGTAGAAAATGCCGCGTAATCATTCAAGGTCGAACATTCAAGCATTGATTTTGGCGCTCTGAGTGGTCGCTCAACCTTTTGCTGGGTATTATTTGTTCCTGAAAGCAACACTGACTCACTATGTGTGGTACATCATGTCGTTTTCGAAGCAGCGTTGGATAACTTTCGCTCTCATTTTCTGATCAAGATATTTTTAAGTTTCGGAGAAGGCGTTCGCATTGTTCAATAAGAAGGGCGCACCTGCCATAGGGCTTGCGGGCAGGCGGGCCAGTCCGAGCCTGGGTCACCCTAACGTCTACTGGTGCCGTTACCCTACACTGTAAAAAATTTTTGTGTATCTCAACACCAAAAATGGTGGCAACTACTTTACACCAAGTGTAGTGTAGTGAAACACCACAGATAATTCTGGGTGTTATCAAACACCAAGAAGAATTCTTGGTGTCTGATAACACCAAAAATTCGTCTTGGTGTTTGGTAACACCTAGAATTAACTGTGGTGTTTCACTACACGACACTTGGTGTAAAGTAGTTGCCACCATATTTAGTGTTGAGATACACTAAAAAATTTTTCGAGTGAACATATTATACAAGGTTTACCTTCCCAACTGATTATTAACAAATTATTTTGTATATGAGGATTCAGCTTTTTATTTTTCTATATGAGGAATTGACATTCATGCAAAAAATTGTTCAACAATGTAACTTTTAAAATAACTAAAATTATTAGTATTAGAACAATAAAATTAACACTTTTCAAAAAACATAAAAATGGAACAGTTTAAGATTTCAATCAAATTTATTCAACAATCAGTCTTAAAAGTCTGCTATACACAATTTACACATAAAGAGTGGATACAAAAATTTCAAAAATCATGATAATAACAATAAATCCTTACGTAAAGGTATGAAACATACATATTAAATTCTGATTTAAGTATTTCAAGAATCAACTTTTACGTAACAATATTTTTAATAGTCCTGCATACTATTTTTTATGTAATTTTTAATGGATCTCATATATAAAAGGAAATAAGATGAAAATATCTCTCAATGCTATTTTTTTGAGCATTTATGTTAGCATTAGAAATGAATTAATACCTTTGTGCTTGAAAAGTAAAGCTAATTCAACGTTTTAGTGCACTAATTTTGCAGAAAAGTTGCAGACATAGAACAAGGAACCCCTTTTTTAATGCAAAGAGGTGCGAGCTTTAGGATGACAAGTCATCTGAAAGTGCATTAAATTAGCAACTTTTCTACAAAATTTACTACTTTTACAGGAACTTTTTCATTTTGTGTTTTCATTTTAAACACAAAACTTTCTAGAAAAAGTAAAGTTTTCTTCCACTGTTGTGGGTATTGGCAGTGAAAGATGAAGTAGCACCCAAAAAAGATGGCTACTGCATCATTGATGGATTCGATTTCCACGATCACTTCGTGCTCCGTCAAAACAAAGAATTTTGGTCGATTCGATTCCAGTCCAACTATGGCAACGTGAGGAGGAGCAGAACCTTGTTCAGCAAAGTCAACTTCTGCTGACTACAAAAAAATATTAATTTTCAAACAGTGGCACTTCATACATATTTAGAAGTTGGAAAACAACTATTTTCAGATAATAATTTGAGGAAATTAATTTAAATATCAACAATGAAGATATAAACAAAAAAGAAAGTAATTCATTATTTAACTATTTCCTTTCAATTAGGGATGTAACGAGTACTTGGTAATTACTGCCTATTCAGCCATTTTGCCTTGTATTCGGTACTCGGCCAATACCGAGTAGTTGTAGAAAACTGAATACCGTTAAATAGATATGTGAATTAATAAAAAAAGTGCAAACATACGTAACGCTATCAGAGCCAATATTTAGAAAAGTGTCAATTTGAAGTTGGAGTTTTCTGAAAAAAAAATTTTTTTGCAGAAAAAAACTAATATTGGATTTTAAGTCTAAATTGGGTCTAAATGCAAGAAAATAAAAGGGGGAAGGTCAAGGAAGTTATTTACCCCCTACTTAGATTACTCACTTTTAAGCCGTTACAGATCTAATGAATGTTGCAGATCTGATGTTAATATGAACTACATATTTGAGTTTATGCTTTCCGTTAACATCTCTAAATATGATATCATTTCCTTGCATTTTTAACATAGAATTAAGATAATTATATTAAAATACATATATTAGGCTAAAAAATCAAATTTCATTATAAAAAAGCATTTCTTTGTTATTACTACGTTTTGAGACTAAAATTGTCAAAATGGAAAGGTAAAAAAAATGTTCCCCGTTTAATCAAATACCCCGCTTAATCGAATAAAATTTCTTGGAACCGACAGTATTCGATTAAGCGGGGCTGACGGTATTGATTAAACATACCTTTTTCAAGTCAGTCACTGTAGATGGCAGAGGATGAACGAATCTTCTGTTCTCATAAGATATCAGAATTGATCTTCCTTCAGACATGCTAAGAGCTACATTTAAAGTAACAAGAATTAAAAATCTAAATATAAAAATTATGGATAAATTATTTTTTTATCTTTACAAGATGAAATTGATATTGAAATGCTACATTACCAAAAACCATTGAAATTTAAACGTAGGATATGATTTGCTTAACAATCCCCTCAAATAAAAAGCATTTATATGTTGGTGTTTTCATTTTTTGTTACAAATCTTCTGAATTTAAACTAATTTAGAAATTAACTTGATAATATGATGTACATATTTTCGTTGATGGAGAATATAAATATGTGTTGAAATCTTATTATGGCAAATAATTTTAGTTTAAAACGAGATATTAATATATTAGTTTCCTAATTTTGAAAAATGTAATAAGGAAATACAAACATTTACAAAATGAAACAATACAGTGCTATAATTTTTAGTCCACAATGTTATCAAACAAGGGAAACATTTATAACAACGTTAAAGCTGATGCAGAGTAAATCAACTGTTATTTTAACGACAAAATTTAAATAAAAGCAGTTCGCAAAATGAAACTTGTAAACAAATCAGTAACATAAAACCGATCAGTAACTTCTGCCGACACATAGAATAAATTAATAGATAGAATAAATTAAGCAAATTCGATCTAGGCTTTTAAAACATGACCAATAGAATATCAGCGAAATTATTCAACATATTATTTATGAATTGATATACCGTAAACCGTGAGCTACTTTGCACCAATGTTGAAAATGGCTGCTAAAGTTGAAACTATCATTCGTAAAAGAATACATTCTTTAGTTTATCCTTCGGGTTTCCAACAATGTTGCAAAGTAGCATTGGTTTACGGTAACTAAGATTTCATTATAAATAAAAGATAATAATGTGTTCAACATACCTTTTACACACTTCGACTCCGTTCACTCGAAGACGTTCCAATGTGCTTCTTCGAGCGTAAACAAACGTGCCGCCAAACGCCATGTTTTGTTGCCACCGGCCGATTCACAAACATACACCAAGGTAGGTGCTCACGGAGTCGAAAATATTTGACAAATGGTGTTAGCATGCGATGCTGTGTAAAAATTCGCCAATATCGGTGTTCGGTTTCAATTGCACCACCTTTAGTGTATAGTAAGCTAGATTATGGTGTTGAAGCCTTGATTTCCACAATTTTTAGAATTGCTGAACACCAAACTTGGAGAATTATCACACCTCTGTTTTTACAGTGTATATTACAATAAAAATCCCTTCGCCCAATGAGGAAATTGGTAAGGTCCCAACTATATTTCTATTAGGTAACATATGTAGATCTCGTCAACTGAAGAATATGTTTCAGAATTATAAGAGCTATTTATTTCATGGAGTTACCAATTCATTAGCGTTTTCCGCAGTTACTCCGGAAATAATTAGCAACCTAGCTCTACTTAAACTGTTGTGTGGGGTTCTATCCTCTTCCTTTAAAAAGAACTAATTTAGTTAGTTTACTGTATTGTTAAATTGTTTTGCTGTAGCACAGATAACCGCTTAGTTTTTTCTCAATTGCACACACTTCAATGTGTGAATGAAGAAGTGACCTTGGAAACTGGCTTATAGGAAGAGAAAGAATCTGGAGCGAAAAGCCTTTTAATGTCGCCAATCACACAACTACATTTCTGAACATTTCTACTAGAATTATTTAGTGTAAAAAGTAAAATTTTATTATGAGAAACTGCAAAGTGTATTTCAACTTTTATAAATGAAAAGTGATTTTGCTGTTATATTGGCTGATTTTACAATTCTAAAATACTGTTTATTAAGTTTGTGTTTTGATTTCAACTTGTTTCAGGTGCTTTGTGGGGATAAACCTGGGTCAAAGGCCGAAAGAAGAATTGGAAAAAAAGTGCATCATAATGAGTTCACATAAAATTTTAATTTCCTTTAAAAAAATCAACCTATTTGACAGTTGAGTCAACGACATGTGCAACAAATCATTTTTGTTCAAAATTTGTAAATATTTTTTTCTGTTGTGTCAAATCTTAAATAAATGAGATATCCACATTAAGTTTCAGTATCATTAGTGTGTTTAAGTGTAATTTTAAGTGTTTAATCGCACTCTGTAAGAAAGTATGAGTGCTCTTTGATGTACGTGTAGATTATTTACTTGATGGGGAAGAAAAGTGAAATGAATACTACACGTGTTGCAAAATTTATTCAATTCCTGTTGAATTCTAATAGTTCAGGTTCTTGAATGGTATACTAGTAAAAGGTTTTCATTATGACTTTTAAAGGAAAAAAATAAATCATATGTTAATTATAATGATCAAATACAGATTTAAGGGTAAGTCAGCTATTGGAGGAGGAATAAACAATCCCAATACAACTAAAGGAATAAACAATCAAAAGAAAAAATATGAATGAATGAAACATACTTCTGCTTTAAAAGAAACACTGAAAAATTGCCTATTCCTAAGGACCTGTATCTCATTATTTGCCAAATTTAATAGCATGCTCTAACTGTATAAAACTTGAATGCAATAATGAAAAACTTGTTCAGATTTTTTTTTCTTAATTTTAAAAGTGTTGGGAGACAACTTCATTATTAACTTTAAAACTGTGCAGCACAAAGAAGCTTTTTATGGACTTGGGTAAGGTTTATTTTGAGCCCTCTAGTAACTTAATACTTTCTTACATTTTAATTTTTCTCTATTATTGTTAAAGATATGCTGGGACAATGTTGGAAAGCATTAAAAAAAACTAAAGAATTAGGTACTGCAACATAGTGCCACCTCGGCAAGTCCAACCATGATGATTGATTAAGCTTATATTAACATGATGGTGTCATTAAAAATTTATTAATTTAGTGCAATGAGACGGGAGGGGGTCTACTTTTTGTGGTAAATTCTCGAGTACCTTCAATGAGGGTTTTCTGAGCATTCATGGATTTTTGATTTATTTCTCGTGTGACGACAAACTCATACTATTTCATATTTACAATTTGTTGGCCGTACTAATCACAAACGGTTCTCAAACCAAAATATTTCCTATGTATGGTTTTTAAACCATAATAGTTGTAAACGGTTACAAAACTCTAAAATTTCCCATTTACGGTTTTTAAGCCATTTTTGCTGTAAACGGTTACAAAATAATAAAATTTGCCATTTACGGTTATTTAACCAAAATAGTTGTAAACGGTTACTAAGCCGTAGAATTTCCAATTTACGGCTATTAAACCAAAATAGTCGTAAATGGTTACAAAACCGTCAAATTTCTCATTGACGGTGTTTCAACCGTTCTAGTATGAAATGGTTTCAAAACCGTAAAGGAGACTTAACATACCTAACCGTCGTTTATACGGTTAATCAGACGGCCGGTCTGCTGCCGGTCACTTCACCGTTTTTTCACGATGAAATTTCTAACAGTGAAACTGTATATTTTTTTACAGAAACTCAGTCGTTATATTTTTTTTACTTTGATTTGGTGGTTTTGCGCCCTTCAATTTTTTTACTCTGTGCCAGGGCACAGATTGACAGAGTGTTACTCCGGCCCTATATCTTACAAAGTAAGTACTTAATGAAAGCTTCAAAAGAATAATTTAATTTAACCTTATATCGAGCTAATTAAGTGTAAAATATTCAGAAGATATTAGGTGAAAATCATTCCTCCCACTTTTACGTTACTTCGCTTATTGAAAGAAAATAATCTGTTAGAATTAAAAAGGAATGCGTTATAAAACAGGAATAATTTCAACGGTGCTTCGAACTGTTCTTATTGTAAAAGGAGGGCAAGAAAGAAAAACGGCATTTCGCATTGAAAAAAAAAAAACCTTTGTAAGTAATTCATTCTAAACGGAAAAGCGCTTTTGGCGGAAACTCAAGCAATAATTTTCCTAAAGTTTTGGCCAAAAGAGGAGAAAAAAAAAAAAAAAAAGTAGTTGAAAAGGAAATAAATAAAAGTGTAGGAAAGGTAGGCTTCTTATCTAAGACATGATTAATATATCAGCGATCAATAATCATCTGCTTCTGTGCACACAATCCCAGTTTTTTAAATCCGCTATTAATTATATTTCTTCCTGTGTTTCTTTCTGTGTTTTTCTACGACTGGTTGTACTAAATCTGTTTGACAAAGTGATTTTTTTCGTTGAATTGTGTAATTCAGGACAGGTTCGTAATATTTGAATAATGAAACTAATTAAGGTTCTTACTTTACATTTTCTGAAAAAAAAAAAAAAAAACACGTAGCGGAAGCCGGAGTAATAAGAGACGCAGTCGAAAAATCGCAAAAAAAGTGTACTTAGACAACTTTAAAAATATGTAAAATAATGTACCATATGTATACTTTACTACAATACACTTATTTATAAGTTTATAACATGTTTTGATTTTTTTTCATACAATAAAATAAACCTTCACGTTGAACTTACCTTAAAAGTTCGTAACTTTTTTAACGTTTTTATTCATTTTATTTTGTAGGTGAAGTGTTTGGGAGTTATTAATGTGTAAACTTCTGACCAAGGCTATGACTATTCACGTACTATTTTTTGCAATCTTGGTAGATTTCTTTATTTACAGGTTGTGGACCAGTCTCTTACTACCCCATTTTTATTTTTTGGGGGCGTAATAAAAGACAGGTGCCTCTTATTACCCCTTACTAACAAATTTGTGTTTTAGGTAATACAATGAGTTTGGTGGTTTAAATGAACATCACTATTGATGTCTTGAGTACTGGAATAATAAAGAACTTTAACAATGCTAAGAACTTATGTTTTTTAACCTCTAGAACTTATAACCCTCACCTATCTTTAGTACCTAACTTCCCTGACGAGGAAATATGTAAAGTAAAAGTCTTAAAAAAGAGCTCCAGGAATACGACTGGCCACGCCATGAAGACATACAAGTGGTTCCTGAAAAAATAATATTCTATTTCCCTGTTAATTTGAAAGGGAATTGACCGTTTCATATTACCCAGGGTGAACTTTCGAAAATACATCTGATCTATAAAACAATTAAAAAAGACTTTAAAGACTACTAAGGGAACTAAAGTGTTACTTTAAGCTAGTCAGAACTAGTACAAGAGTTTACCTAGTGTTAGTCTAAATTTGGCAAGTTCAAAGAATAGTTTTTTTTTTCCAACGGACACTGTTAAAACTACAAGTTGCACAAGGCAACTTGAAGGTGGAAACGTTGTAGCACCAGCGGCACACCCTGAAGTACCACTTGACTCCCTATGGCACCCTTGAAGGTTCCTTTTTTCTCCCTATGGTACCCTTGTGGCTCTCTATGACACCCTTGGGGTGCAATGTGGCTCCCATGGGGTGTCATAAGGCACCCATAGGGGGCCATCTGGAGCCAAATGGTACCCTTCAGGTTTGCCGCTGGTGCTACAGCATTTCACCCTTAAAGGTGCCTTGTGCAACCTGTAGTTTTAAGTGTAGGGTCTAAATCGAAAATCAGCTGCATTCATCAAAGTAGACCATATTCAGATGCTATTAATGTATAATTTTATTTGTAGAATGTCTGTAAGTTACGAATAAGTCACTACTACGTCATTAGATAATAAATAGCTTTAGTTTATTTTTACTTACGGACTAGAAAAAGATCCTACTAACACTTGTACTCTGTAAAGACACTTATATATATATATATATATATATATATATATATATATATATATATATATATATATATATATATATATATATATATATATATATATATATATATATATATATATATATATATACACACACACACACATATATATATATATATATATATATATATATATATATATATATATATATATATATATATATATATATATATATACACATATACATATACATATACACACACACACACACACATGTATATATATATATATATATATATATATATATATATATATATATATATATACACTGAAGTGACAAAAGTCATGGGATACCTCTTAATATCGTGTCGGCCCTCCTTTTGCCCGGCGAAGTGCAACAACTCGACGTGGCATGGACTCAACAAGTCGTTGGAAGTCTTCTGCAGGAATATTGAGCCATGCTGTCTCGATAGACGTCCATAATTGTGAAAGCGTTGATGGGGCAGGATTTTGGGCACGAACAGACCTCTCGATGGTGTCCCATAAATGCTCAATGGGATTCATGTCGGGCGATCTAGGTGGCCAAATCATTCGTTGGAATTGTCCAGAATTTTCTTCAAACCAATTGCGAACAGTTGTGGCCCGGTGACATGGCGCATTGTCATCCATAAAAATCCCATCGTTGTTTGGGTACATGAAGTCCATGAATGGCTGCAAGTGATCTCCAAGTAGCTGCACATAAGCATTTCCAGTCAATGTTCGGTCCAGTCGCACTAGAGGACCAAGTCCATGCCATGAAATAACAGCCCACACCATTACGGAGCCACCACCAGCTTGAACAGTGCCTTGCTGACAGTTTGGGTCCATGGCTTCGTGGGGTCTGCGCCACACTCGAACCCTACCATCGGCTCTTACCAGCTGAAATCGTGACTCATCGGACCAGGCCACGGTTTTCCATTCATCTAGGGACCAACCGATATGCTCACGTGCCCACGAGAGTCGCTGCAAGCGATGTCGTTCTGTCAGTAAAGGCACTCGAGTCGGTCTTCTGCTGGAATAGCCCAAGAAATCCAAATTTCTCCGCACAGTTCTAGCAGACACGTCCATTGTACGTCCCACATTGATTTCTACGGTGATTTGACGCAGTGTTGCTTGTCTGTTAGAATTTACGACTCTTTGCAGACGTCGCCGGTCTCGATCTTTAAGTGCAGGCGGTCGACCACTGCGCTGTCCATGGTGGGATGTTATGCCTGAAATTTCATACTCTCGGCACACTCTTGACACAGTGGATCTGGGAATGTTGAATTCTCTAACGATTTCCGAAATGGCATGACCCATGCGTCTAGCTCCAACTAACATTCCGCGTTCAAAGTCTGTTAATTCATGTCGTGCGGTCATCATCACGTTAAAACCTCTTCACATGAATAACTTGAACAGAAATGAAAGCTCTGTAAAAGCACTGCGTATTTATACCTGTTCTATGCGATGCTACTGCCATCTGAAAATTTGCATATTGCTATCCCATGACTTTTGTCACTTCAGTGTATATACTGTAGGGGAGACTGGGTACGGTTGTGACAATTTTTATTTGCTCCCCCATAGATCCCTTAGCAATGCCTGTGAGCTGGTTTAAAGTTGTTTTTATGTTAAAGTGTTTATTTGCCTGCTTATAAACACTAAAATTGTCTCCCTAAGTATAATAGTTAACTCACAGGACCAAATTAAACAAAAAGGGAAAAAATGTCACAACCGACACCACCCCAGGGGCGGTTGTGACAGTGCTTGGGGTCGGTTGTGACAAGTTCAAAAATATAGCAAAACAGTCTAGATCACTTTTAATTTCAAGTAATATTAAACGTAATTCAACATAACCTTCATCTGGGAAAGTTTAACATTTAACAATGTGTCTCGTTCAGTGTAAGTAGCCATATACCAAGTCTTACAAAAAGATCAGGTTTTTGGAATTTCGTAACGTCTGTTTTGGCAACATTACGCACATCCTGTGGGTCATAACCGTGTCTGTTCATAACAATTCTCAAGTATCAAAGAAAGATTCCACATTTATTTGTTTTATTGAAGCTTGTTACTCTTGAAAGGCTAGTTGCATGAGCTACACGAACAGACGTGAAACATTTCTATTCATAAATGAACGGAACCATTTCTCAGTAGCCATTTTACTCTCATATCTGCTTTCAGCGTATATGTAAGCTCAAAAGCACTTTATTATGAGCAATATAACCTATGCACACGTTGTTTTCATTGTGACAGCGCCGGCCGGCTCCATCGCATTTACAAATGAATGTTTCGTAGCAAAGACTTACGATTAGCGTTGCATTTCCAAAGCTGTCCGAAAGAAAAAAAAGTTTCACTTCTTTATAAGCTTCTTTATATTTCATTAGGTCACACTGCCCTATTTCTGTCTTCTCCAAGCGTATTATGGGCATCAAATATGATAAAAACATGTTTTACTCATGTCACAACCGTCCCCACGCAATTTGTCACCACCGACCCCAACCCACTACTTTTGAAAACAGCAATCGCCATGGCAATACAAAATAGCCTACATAAAAAGTAATCACTGCTATTTCACCATTAAGGTTCACTACTAATGGGGAGAAAACTTCCATTTCTCTATCTGTACCCATTCAACAGGAATTACTAAAAGACATCGAACAAAAAAACTTACTTTTGACTGTTAAAAAGTAAACAACCCCTCTGCTAGCGTTAATGTCGCTCGATGGCTACCGCAATGCTTTGACACACATTCAGACAAACATGCTGATACTCTCTCTCTTTGCTTCAACCAGGTATTAATTATGGTTTAGCTAATATGACGACTGTCACAACCGCCCCGCGTCACAACCGTCCCCAGTCTCCCCTACTTTCGAGAACTTATAAAATATTTTCTGGCCACTCTAAAAACTATATTAATTTTTTTTTAGTCAATCCCTTAGTTATGTAAATTATTTAGAGCTATCATTAAGTCAAATATTATATTATTTATGACCTAGTATGACAAGAAATGACTTTCACAAACACATTTGTAAACATTAATTTTTTAGAATTTTTTTTTCTTTTTTTTTTGAAAGGATGAAAATATCAAAAATTAAACTGATCAAAAATTGGCTGATTCAGAATTGTTTGCAGATGTCTCTCATTACTTAAACAATGTTTTTACCAAAATATTTAAGTTAAATAATCAGCTAAAAAATCACGAGGAGTCCATTTAATGCAGTTAATATGAGGTATTTGTTTTAAGTTATTTAGAATATTATCATAAATTGTGTTAGTTTTTTTTTTTTTTTGTCTCTTAGGACTCCTTTTGTCTCTTATTATCAAAGACTCCCCCACTGTTACTATTATTATTGTTATTATCATCAGTTGCTATCAGGGGCGCCGACTCCGGGGGTGCTGAGGGACTCGAGCACCCAAAATATTTGTGGGGGTGCTGCGCATCCCCATCGCCTGTACAAAAAAAGAGAGAATGAAGAAAATGATCAATTATCAATCCAGACTAAAGATATGTGGCGATAGAAAGCTTGCCTTTTCCCCAATTTGAGCGCTTTATTTCTTCTTGGATTTTTTGGCATTGGGGTCTAAAATGCTCACCGTACATTTTCTTTCCCTTTTTGTGCACAACATTTTTTTGCATAGAAATATGTTGCTACACATTTGAGAGCCTAAAAACGCTATAGTTAAAGAAAAAGATGCAGAAGGTTTACTAATATTTTTTACTTTGAACAAGCATGTCATCGAATGAATTCTTCAAGTGATTAAATTGATAACCATCTACTTAACTTTACATTTTTTTACACGCTCAGCAGAACGTTCATTTCTGAACGGAGAAGATTGAAAACTTATTTGTACACCACCATACACAACAACCCATCAAAAGTTAAAAGTCAATGCAATTCTTTATGTCCATAAACTGGAATCATAATAGAAACTGAAAATGGAAACTGTGGCGAATATTTTCATTAGGACTGCGACTTCTAAGAAAAAACATCGATGTTTGGAAATATCGATACTGGACATCGATGGTATTGATACATCGATCAAAAAAATCTATGGTTTTAACCACCGATGTTTTAAAACATCGATTCTTTTTTTCGATACACTACGTACTAATTTGAATGCACAGTATCCCCTCGTTACATCCCGACTTGTTTTAGCTCTCAATTTGATATTTAGCTTTTTTTCTTTGTCATGCAATTACATGTTGACCGTAAGATATCGACGGTAATTGTAGAAAACTTTATTGAGATAGATATGGCAACTACTGATTAACGAAGTAACTTCATTTATTTATTTATTTTTCTGCTGAATAAAACAGTGACATAGAAAAAAAAACTTCGAACGCAAACCAACAATGCTTAAAAATCATCGATCGTAAATGATTCGTGGTCATTAAACAATTTTTTTTCCAATAACTGCAACTGCTTAATAACGATGAATCTTTTTTTATCGCTTTTTTTTTCTTAACTTTGTTGCTAAAATATTATACATCGACATTAAAAAAAAAAAAAAAAAAAAAAAAAACTGTGAGAATAAATCAGCGATGATTAAAAACTATCGAGCTCAAAACATGGATAATAATCATTGCAAACTTTTTTCAATGAGATTAATTCTGCAATTCCCGACAAATGAAATAAATATAATTATCACATTTTTCAGCACCTTCTTTGCTGAAAAATAGAACATCGACATCGAAACTAAAATCGAACTCGAAACATCGATGTTTGAAAAACATCGCCAGTGAAACATCGATGGTAAAAACATCGATGTTTCCAAAACATCGACATTGATGTCGCAGCACTAATTTTCGTCAAACGATCAACTATCCACAAAAGCTTTTCATGATAGAAATTTAAAGATATTAAACGTAAGTCTTTTTTTTTTACCCAAAAAATATTAATCTTTGCTATCTATTTAAAAACTTTATCCGCTTACTTCTTTATACATCAAAAATATCAGTAGTAATCTGTGTCTTTGTTTGGTTTTGTATATTTATTTTTTTTTTTTAATTCAATTTAGCATAACACAAATATCATTCTTCTGTTATGTTAATATAACCTGTAATTATTACTAATATTTTCTCCGATAAAATATTGCTTAAATGTGTTATATTTTTTTTTATAACAACCAAAATGAAAAGTTGATATTTTCCATCAAGTGTTTTTCTCACTAAAAAAAGCAAAAACGGAGCTTATTGTCTAAAAAGATACATATTGAAAATATGCCCTCATAGTTTTGATGCCCCCCCCCCCTCTTTTATACTCGATTCTAGAGAACTCCCAATTATTTTCAAAACCCGGCGCCACTGATTGCTATTAGTATTATTATTACTGTTATTATTATTATTATTATTATTATTATTAGAGATATTTGTTTTGTGATAATTGTTAAAAAGGTATGTTTGAAAGAATTTAGATTTTAACATGAACGAAAGAGAGCTATAGCTACAAATACCATTTCGATACAATATTTATGAATGGCTAAGTAAGCTTGTTTAGGACTATAACTTTCAGGAGCATGCAACCAGGCGAAGTTTTCGTTTGCTTTTGTTTTTATGATAATCCATAAAAATGTAAAGTTTTAGATACATTTAATTTAAATGTTCACCCTAACAGAATTATTTTACAAAAAATAAGCTACTGATAATGTTAGCTAGTTACTTTCACAGTCAAATTCTTGAAAATTATACGATAACACGGCAAGCAGAACGTTTCCTTCAGCTAGCAAATTCTTTCCAGATCATTAAACTCGTTTTTATTACTCTTAAGTGGCCAAAAAATGGCTCCCTTCCCCCTCCCCCGCCATTTCATTTTCAAGGAGCGTGGAAACAGTCAGAAAAACAAATTATGCTCTCGAATTTTCAATTCTGGAAGTAATGGTGCCGAACCCGATAGAAAGCTTACTGCATTCCAAAGATATTGGGTTCTATGGCACGCCTACACACGGGATCGATAGGTTGATTACCCATCTTGTGGGCGGGTGATTGACTGGCAAAATTCACGGTCACCATGACGACGCGGATTTGAGTGACAGATTCCGCGCGCAGCCACGCCTACAGCACGTGGTCGATATTTTCGCGTGCTGTTGACTACTGTGGGAGCTTCAAGTTGATATGCTTTTCTGGAAAATGGGAAGAGAAAAAAAAAGGAAGATTAAAAAGAATGGAAAAGCATGAAGTTGGTAGGTCGTTTTTTTATTTTGTTTCCTTGCATGAACTCGGAGAAAATGCCATTGTATATTATTGATAATATAAACGTATGTTTGCTGAAAGGAAAGGGAAAATTGTTTTTTTGTTATTTAGTTTCCACAATTTCATTAGCTAAAACTTTTAGCGATAATGTAAAAATTGATTCTCGTTTGCAGAGCAGGGAATCTAAATATTTACCGGAATGTTCACTCACTGATATATCAATTTTTCATCAATGTCAAATGTGAATGAGAATCAATATGAAGGGGAAATTACTTTCGCAGGCATAAATTCAGCATTCATTCAATGGCTTCAAATTTTAATACGAAAACAGAAAATATCGCCATTTCTTCAAAGATATGTTTACAAAAAAAAATCTTGAGTTATGGATATAAAATAAACCGATAATAATCGGTTAACTATACATGTATTTGGGCGATTCTCTGTAAACTCGTCATTTTTCACACGAAATCTGTCCAGGCATGGTTTTTTGAAATGCTCGTATAATTATAAAACAATTGCTCAGAAAATAAGTCTATTACTTTAGTTTGAAAGAGGGCCAACTCAAGCTTGTGTTTTCCTGATAAATTATGATAGGGGGTAAGTCCTCTGTCTAGTATAACTAGGCAGGGGACTGTGCCAGGTGACTGTTTTTTTGCTCTTTGTTACTTAATATCTGCAAAACTATTGGAACCTAATTAGTTACGAGACTACCTTTAAATTTAGGCACAAATCGTGGACATAATATCTAATATGTTTCATAATTATACTAATTGACATCAATAAAATCACTTCCCAGAGTACTGTTTTCGCAACGACCCTGATGCATACTTTCATCACAAATGTGGCTCTCAAACTAAACAAAGTATCGTTTCAACACCGTTTTCAGCAAATTCACACTGATTACTTTAAACTTCCTGGCAAAAAACATTTGCAAGAGTAACAGATTTTTTCTATTGGAGCTTTAAATGTGTGGCAGGGAACCGTTTGAAAAATCTCCGGACAGAATTTACATGACAATTTTAAATTTTAGAAATATGGAATTAGACCTTATTTCATAAAAAAGATATAGTTGCATTATTCTATTTTTATATATTAACTGCCAAATTTATGTAGTGTTAATAGGTTTTTTGAAATATTGCCTTTAAGTGTTAAACTATTGGATTGGGACAGTCAGGTTACTGTGTTTTTGGTGCTTAGACAATTTCTAGAAAAAAAATAAATAAATTGGGTTCGCTCCAAGTACAATTGGGACACAAAGTATTAATGCTTTACTTGTATTAAGAGCGATAATTACTTTATTACGCTTTATTATTTTTAAAATACTTGGTCCGGACAGCCAGTTACGAGTTTACAGAGAATCGCCCATTTAAATAAAAAATAATAAATAAATAAAAATTTCAAATGTGAATAAAAATCAATGTGAACGAAATTACTTCCATCATGAAAAGTTTCATGATGGAAGTTTCATTCAATTGCTTCAAATTTGAATGATACAGAAAATATCTTTAATTTCGTTTGTCATTAAAACTTGTGTTGTGGATATAAAATGTATGAGTAATAACAATCGTTTACTTATAAGTATGTTTTTTAATTGTAAAGAAATAAATGGAACAATTGAAAAAGTTTAAAAGAATGTTTTAAGCATATTTTTTCACATGAATTAACGTCAATTAAATCAAAGTGTTTTCTTAGATTTTGTTTTAGATTGAATATGAATTTCAAAATATTGTTCATCATGAAGAAAGTAGCAAGGGGGACCCTCCTTCCAGCCCAGAGCTTTTGAATTTACACTACGGCCAATCCTAATACGGTAGTGTATAAAGAGAAAGGACTATTATGACCCCCATCCCCTTGAGGGTCAATTTTGGTTGCGCTAGTGTTGGTTATTAAGATTTTGAAAGCAGTTTATGGAACTGGATTTGCATTGGCAGTCAGACAGGTGCTATGCGTTTTATATGAGCATTTGCAAAGCTCTTATTTGTGCCCAAATTCTTCAAAGACTTTCTAATGTATCGAAATATTACCCTATTGAAATTTTAATATTCGTTCTACTAGATTCTAAAGCTGACTTACGCCAAAACGCAGGTTGCTCTCAGTTGTACAAATTCAAATTTCGTTCAATATGCGGAAAATCATTTTGAGGACAAATTTCGCCACTTCTGAACCTCAATTAAAAAAAAAAAAAATCGTTCAGATCGAAATTAGCCTTCTTTCCAGCATACCAACATCTTTTTGTTCAAAAAATCTAAAGATTTCTATCTCCAAATGTAAAATTAAAAAGGCTGATAACTCATAATAACTGATTTAAGCTGGCAAATCTAACTTTTCTGTGATAAGTTTTTTTTTATTTATTTTTTCTTTAACTATAAAAAATAAAGAAGTGGGTTGTTCAAAAATACTTTTGATAGCAAAATATAATTCACATTCATCACAAGCACAGCCAATGATTATTTTCTGGGGAGGAGGGGGGATCACTAAAATATTTATCTGTATATAATCTACCACATTAGGATTGGCAATATATGCTACCCTCATACTAGCTGCACCCTTCTTACCCATCAAGACGAACTATATTTAAATGTGACGACCGTCCCCTTCCTTTTGAAAAACATAAGTTGAATTGTCCAAATTGACGCAAGAGAATTGCAAAATCATAAACTGCACAACTCTTTTTATTGACATTGTAAAATAAAGTCAAAACAAGTGCTCTGAATTGCAGCCAAATGTGATAAAATCCAATTCACATCTACGAACTACATACTGCTTTACGTTGTGGAAAAAAACTTGTGCCGAATCTTTTTTAAATACTCTATATATCTGATTTATTTTTATCAGGAAATGCATTTCAAAAAAGGAATTTAGTTATTTCCTTTGGCAACAGCAGAACATTGTGGCTCAAAGAGTGTTCAAACTGGAATCGTTTCAACTTCAACAATGCAGAAATAAATATCTGATTATGCGGGAATATCTCCAGAAAGACTGATTTTGTATTGAATGAAAAACAGGGCATGCAGATAGTTACTGAAATTTTTTAAAGTAACTCCAGTCGGAAACACGTGGGGCAAATAGGGTTACTCTTCATTTTACTCGAAGAACTAATAAAGGTAAAATTTTGACAGCATAAGATTCGTTCGGTTTAACATGATTAATGTTTTAAAAATGCATAAAAAATTTCTCAGCAACTATCTGCATCCTGTTTTTCATTCTAGAGCTGTTCCCGCAAGCAGATATTTATTTCTGCATTTCGGTAGTGACCCGTACGTGAGATGTAACGCCAGATCGATTATGCATGGCTCTATACATCAACTGAAGCATGGTGCTTGCTCTTTAGTTCGTGTCTTTCTATTTCTCATCTTTTACGGAGAACTGGTTGTTGTTTTGTTATTGAAATGGTCTGGTGATTCAATGTTTCTAACTGTGGCTCGTAAAAAATGCCTTACAAAACAAAAACAGCAATTTTTGAAACTCAATGGGCACGTTTCTTGAGTTTAAGTTGAGTGACTTACAAACTGCAGACAATAAGATTTCTTTTTCTTCTGTTTTTTGTTTGGAATAACTCCTTCGTTTCTTTTACTTTCATAAAAGTTACTTATGTATGCATGTAAACCTTTTTGTTTACATGATGATGTGATGACCAGCATTTGAGCAATCAAATGATTGTAAATGCAGCAATACAGGGTGTCCTCTCCAATCGTGGACCAATAGCTAATTTCTAAACCGTTAGAGATAAGCATAGAGTTTATTTAGGAAAAAATCTCCAAATTACGAAAGGAATTTTGGGTCTATTCAATGTTTTTCAAAAAATCAAATTTTGAAAGAGTTACGAAATTTAAATTTTTATACAGCCCCCCAGTCCTATCAATCATATTTAGTAAAACATTCTTGACACTGTAACGTTTAAAACTAAAAAAAAATCACTCTTCTACCACAAAAATTGACCGAGTTATGACGTTTTGAAAAATCAAGATTTTGAAGGATTTCGCATACGGTCCCTTAAGTGATCTCTCGATGACGTCATGAAATAATGCAAAATCTTGATTTTTCAAAACTTCATAACTCGGTCAATTTTTGTGGTAGAGGAGTGATTTTTTTTTAGTTTTAAACGTTACAGTGTCAAGAATGTTTTACTAAATATGATTGATAGGACTGGGGGGCTGTATAAAAATTTAAATTTCGTAACTCTTTCAAAATTTGATTTTTTGAAAAACATTGAATAGACCCAAAATTCCTTTCATAATTTGGAGATTTTTTCCTAAATAAACTATATGCGTATCTCTAACGGTTTACAAGTTAGCTATTGGTCCACGATTGGAGTGGACACCCTGTATATAGTAATAGGAATAAAAATTGAAGAAGGTGCAGAGAAACAGTTGTGAGTACCGTAAAGTCGGGTTACTTGGACCCTAGGGGGTTACTTGAGCCCATTACAGTAAAACGATAAAATTTGGGTTTGGTACTTACTAGTTGAAGACTTGCACGTAGTTCCTCGTTTTTCCGCTAGGTAGAAGCACTCTGCAGCCTCTAACGCTAGTACCAAACAGAGATTTTATCATTTTACTGGGCTCAAGTAACCCCCTTGTGGGTCCAAGTAACCCGACTTTACGGTAATTGAAGCAATTGTAAATTGGGCTCCGATAGCGAGTTAAATCTAAGGTTAAAATAGTTTAGTAGTTGCAATTCTTTGTGTGTGTGACAAAATTGTCCAGCATAGCAAACAAAGGTAGTTTATAAGGTAGGCAAGGAACCACGAAAGGAGAACTGAGGGAACGATCCCCTCACAAAATCTCGCTAGTGTAAATAATTTTTCAGTGCAGAACACACGAAAATTTTTGATTCTTCCGATATTAAAATAGCAGAATGAATTTTTGAAACATGAACTTGAAGTAAGGCGTCAGGAAAAGCGGGAAAGCATTTGCAGCAGGAAAAGCCCTTCCTTCGGGGGAAGGAATCGGGAGGGTCAACTGCCCCCTGACTTTCAAGAATTAATTTATTTACATATAGGTGGGTATCCCCTCTCCCCGGAAAAATTCAAAGTGACGGGTCCGAAGTTGGCTTATAGAGTCTCTTGATCTAGCAAAAGTTTGAAAGTTTGTAATAGATTTAATTTAAAAAATAGTTCAGTGTTAAAAGGTAACGAGAATGTGCAAATTATAAGAGTGATATGAGAAATTCGTTAGTGGTAACAAAATGGAGATCAAAAGAATTTACTGCAAGACCTTTCTTTACAGTAAACGCCTCTTGGACACCCTTGTGCCAAAGATAGAACGTTCGATTTTCCACACCCACCAGGACATTGCAATTGACCCAATTATTGATGTTGTTCAATCGGTTAAACCCAAAACCAATCCCATGTGCCTTTAAAAGTTTTTATAATTTTATTTTTTTCATTCAGCCTTGTAACTTGTAACCATTTTTTAAAACATTACAAGTAATTGTAAGGGGCCACGTGAGCCTAGAGGTAGAGTACTCTCCTCGTAAGCAAGTGGTCGCGGGTTCGAATCCCGCCTTGCCCATGGATGTTATTTCATCCTCTCTGTGCGGTTAATCTGTCTTGTGTTTGTCAGGAGGCAAAGCGCATAGTACGCAGTCCTCATGTTTGTTGAAGCTTACGGCTTCTGAAAAAAAAAAGTAATTGTAAGTACAACCAGGATTTTTTTTTTTTTTTTTAGGGCTAATGTATTTTTTCCAGTAACCTTTTTACTAAGTCTTTTTGAAATCAGATCAGTTCGATCGTCCTTTTGAATTTATTTGTTGTAGAATTAAGCCATTGTATTTAATAGTTTTTATAATTGATACTTTATTAAAGCACTAGGGCAATTCCATCGTTACAGACGTAACAATCGCAGACTTTGAACACAAATAATTCTGGTTTGGGCTGATGAAAGTCTTCTTTTTTTTTTCCTGTAGTGTAACTTAATGATGTTTATGCTACATTAAATTTGCGTGCAGATTGCTTAATTACAAAAAAATACAGAAATTAAAAACTGCCTGTTACAGACGTAATTCACAAAACAGCAAAAACTCGACTATGTCATACAACTTACAATATTCCTCTGAATTATACGGAAATTTTGAACTTTTTTTTTTAATACGTGTTCTAGAGACTTCAAGCTTTCTAAAACCATAAAGATTGTGTGGATTTTGACTGCCGAATTTGTGAAAAAAATTCATAAACTTGTTACGGACGAAACAAAGTGGTGTTACAGACGTAACATCTCTGATTTGAAAGCAGAAAACTGTATTGTAAAGCAGGAATAAACAAAGATTTTTGTGCTAAAACAATACAGTAGCATTAATTAACACATTATTTGAATATTTTAAGTTATACTGTAACAGTTTTAGAAAATTTGGGTAAGTCTGGAGGAATTGAGAGCATATGCCGATATGTCAATATGTAACAATAAATTAATGCATCTTAAGACAATTATTTCCAAGAAAGATTGACACAAGAAAAGTTTAGAAGGGCCTTCACACAAATTTATTTATTTGTATTCTTAAAATTAATGCATAATGGGGCTGCTACATAAAAAAATCGGGAAAAGTAAATTCCTCCCTGGAATCAGTGATTGATCTTAGGAGAACTTAAAAATTTGAAAATGTTGGATCATATAGCAGAATACTAGTACCAAACTAAAATTTAACCTTCTTGGTGACAGTTGGTCAATTTTGATAATTTTTTTTGAATGAAAAAATGTGTCCTTTTTCGTCCGACGTTCTCGAAATTCGAACGGCATTTTCGTATTCTGTTCGAAAACAATGCATTTCGCGGGCTTTTGGCAAATTCGCGATGTTAGCCCACCGTTCTTCCAATTTTGGCGTCAGCTTTAAAACATTTTCCTGGGGCATATAAATAATTTTAACTTTTTCTGCAATGGAGTTTGCACACTGAAAAAAGGAAAGAGCGTCGTTGACAAATGCTGTTCTAGATCTTACTCTCTGCCAAACCTGGTGCTTGACCATACCCCCAACTCCATCCACAGCTCCCTTTCCATGTGACGTAGCAAAAAAATGCCAGTTGAGGTATAAATTATAATCAGTTATACCATATGTGTATTTTATTAATCTCAAGAAATAAATTTCAATTACATGCCGACCTAATTAAAAATTTCAAAATCAGAATACCAGAAACTTTAGTACTCGTACCATATTATGCTATATACATGTATTGCTCATTCTGTGCTTTTTACCTATTTAATTGGAAATTTACTTTTGCTACGGACGTAACATAGAGCCATTTTTTATGTCCGAAATGTTACGTCTGTAACAGCATTAATTTAAAAACTAAATCAGTTGCAATATTTTTAACTATGGTGGGCAATTACTCTAAGAATTTGCCAAAAGGACCATTAAGGGTTTTTTTTAATTTTGATTTTTTAGGACGTAATGACAACTTTTGCTTCTTTTTTGTTACAGACGTAACATCAAACTTCTTTTTTTCAAACTTCAATTACACCATTTAGACCAATTCAAAAGAAACTAATAAATGCATATTATTATAGTACCGTCTTAGTAGTTAAAATTGTGCTACAAGTAGTTATTTTTGTTTTTATTTTTCGATGAGAAATATGCATTTGAAAATGTGTTCTTTTTTCTGATTTTTACAAGTTCGCGAATATCGTACTTCCAACTAAGAAAACAAGTATTATTCTAACTCTCACTAAAAAACCAATGCAGGATTCTTAAAATATACATCTTAAGCTTTAAAATGATGTATAACATAGCAACATAACTTCAATATGAATTTTCGACCAATTGGTTTCACTTTTCATGGAATGGCCCACTAATAATACAACTGTGTAAAAAGTTTCTTAAAATTAATTTCCTGGAAAGCAATCGGGAAACTTACATTTTGTTTGTATTAAAGCTACAGTGGACACTTTTTTTTTTCAATTATTGATATATATGTCTAAAACTTTGTGTGCTTGTATATTTACTACATCTAAAAGCATTAAAAAAAAATTGGTGAAAAAACAACGAATACTTTTTTGAAATTTCTAAAAAATTCAAATAAATTTTCATTTTTAGCTATCTTTTATACACTATCTCATGAAAAATTACATTTAATGCATAAATTTATGCAATCATGCCTATATATGCCTATATCATGCCATATGCAATCATGCTACCTATATTGGAAATTAAGTGGAAATTCAAAGTTTGAAAAGAAATTGTGACGCATGGAGCATTTGGAAATACTATTTAAAAAAACTTTTAATTTTAAGCTTCAAAAAAAGTGTTCATTGTTTTTACACCAATTTTTTTTTATGCTTTTAGATGTAGTAAATATACAAACACACAAAGTTTTAGACATATAGCTCAATACTTGAAAACAAAACAAAACAAAAAACAAAAAAAAAAAAAAACATTTTTTGTATCCATTGTAGCCTTAAACGAAAAAAATGTAAGTTGAAGTGGATTCAAAACTAATTAACTTGAACTATTCAAGAAAATGAAACTATTCAAGAATTTATATTGTGTCTGTGAGAGGAAATGTTGACTGAAGAATCATTTCAATGGGACTTGACACAACGAATTCTGCCCCGATTGGACTTCCAAGGGGAAAAGGGGGGGATGGATGGTAAATGTATGTATGTGTAATGAAAATTGCATAGTATTTCGGAGGACGGGAGAAAGTCTCAGTTTGTAAAAAAAAGCTAAGTGAGAAAAAAAT